>JARFOD010072247.1:0-21863 GCA_031763545.1 Mopalia muscosa
GAATTTTCATTTTTAGCTTTTATTTTTTATTTATTTATTTATTTATTTATTTATTTTATTATTATTATTTTTTTTTGGGGGGGGGGGGGTAAATTACATAAGTTAAGTAGCTTTAAAGTAATAATACAATGATTTAATTTAAATGAGTTGCAATGCCACAACACCTTTGAACATATACTGGTGCATACGAAGTTGTCTTGAAATTAACTGACTTAAAGGACAATAAATACTATAATTTTGTTTAGCTGTCGAATCCCTAAATCCACCATTCGATGCATTCAAGTAATCAAAAACAACATTTTTCTGCTTAAGGTAATCAATTATTTCGAATTTTTGTTCATATTAGAACCACACGAGAACATGTACATACATCATGTAAACAATAATCTCGTACATTTCGCGACTTTCAAAGTATATGATTTTACGGAAATTGAGACCCGTTTAGATAGTTTGCAATGCAAACCTCGTAGTCATTCGTGATTTCACCTTACATGAACTGCATGCCAAGAAACAGCACGACAAAGCATCATTCTTCCTTCCCAAAATAACTGCGTATGTAGGAAAACAGCGAATAATGATCAACATAATTTATTTCTGAATATATCAAAAAGAAAGTTTACAAATATACTTGAAAACAAACAAGCGACATGTGTGGATACTAATATACTGACTTAAATTAGAACAAGCTTATGTATATAAACACAAGAGATTCTTCCGATGTTTCGCGAAGAGATTCATAATAAAACAATCAATATTTTAAATAGCTGAAATGATAAATGCACACAGTACTTTTATACAACTAAATCCACCGTATTTACTGAATATTGTAATAACACAAATAACTCTGTGCATTTTACTTCTCGTTTATAAAGTATTTCCAAATTCTAAACTAATTAACTCGTATCATTTGACCATCACAGGAAGGGTATAGATCCTAAGAAATATAGAGAGAGCAACACACAAAAAATACACGATACTTTTTTTTTAATGTAAGTAAAATTAATCTACAAAAATATATTACTAAATAGGCTTCAATTTTGAAGAATAAACTTTTTATAATGTAGTAAAGGTAAATACAGATATAAAATATTACAAAATCCCAGACTTATATCAAAACTTAAGTCTTTAACAAACAATGGTATGAGATATGGTGAGGTGAATGCCGAAACCCGGAAAAATATTTTCTGTTTTATATATGGAAAAAATAATGGACTGTAAAAGCTAACATCAATTGAACAAAATGCGTTTATAATGGTATTAGCTGTCTTTAAAATGTCAATGTATATGTGTCCAATCCGAGACGTAACGTATTAAATTGTCAAACTGCTGGGTAAAACTTTACAGAGTTGTTGTCTTTTTTCAACCGTCAGAGGCAGATCATCTGTAATATATAAAAACATCAATTTATTCAAAACACCTGGATAAGTAAGATTGGTGTTTAAATGTTTTAACTGATATTTTAACACCACCACTACCAGTGGAACGAGAATCATACACTTTATACGCCTGGGTGTGGTAGTTCCGAGCTGGGTTATAAAATTAATAGCTTGTGATGCAACGTGATCTACATGTAGTTTGGCAAACAGAGGCTTGAAATTTTACAAACACGTGGTGTTGGGGTTGATGACAACTCCCTGTGTTCAGATTTTTTGGGTTAACGGAAACAACGAGCCTAATGTAGTGTAGTGTATTGCACTTTTAATTTTCAGTTCTCAGTGGAAATTTTCCATGTTTTGCTTCTTGTTTTGTCTTGCAGCTTGTCCTTTTTTGCTATCAATAATGTGAACAGATTCCTTTACTAACTCGGCTTATTTAAATGTTGATTTGGTGGAATAACCTTAAAAACGGCGTAAATAGGGTTAGCCTATGGTACATAGGGAGATTAATATGCTACTCATATAACCAAAATTGCCACCTATGTCATTGACAGCTAACATTATAATTTGACGGGGTTGGTCAGTACTCAAAAGAGGAGATAAAAAAAAATAGTCATATAACCGAAACTGTCATCTATACCTTTGACTGACAATACCATGCTATGAAGAGATACTAAAATTGAATGGTTTAATAGTGAACGACATAGGTGGCGCTGCCAGTTATATGACTGACAGATTTATCTCCCCTTTCAGATACTGGCCAACTCCATTCGAACCAAACAAATATAAACATACATGTATACCACTAACGAAAACATTTACAGTCTGCGGTAGCTAATTGAGCGTGATATTTTTTTATTGTGGAGTAACTTAAGATGAGAAAAAATTGATTTACCAATGGGGAAGTAACTCGAGTCGCCATTTAGATCTCTTCTGGCAGCTTCGATGGCTCGTTTAAGGGCAAATGCAACTCCGGTTGATATGACGATCGGTGGCTCTCCAGACGCTGAAAACAGAGTTAATATAAAGACTGTCAATTAACCAACGCAAATATATAGTACATAATTTGACTAAATGCTTTCAGTAGAACAATGGAAATATATTGCTTCGTTACTTAATGCTTGCAAGTGATGGCCGCCACACTGATTATAGTATTAGTTTCCTCACGGGGCTACCAAACTGCGACTTCAAAATGTACCCATGCACCGAGACAAAATTTGGTCAAAGGCATGATATTTAAAGCAAAATATTCAGAGATCCCAAACCTGCAAAGTCAGAAATAAAGCTTCACAATGTACCTTTTGAATTGAGGATTCCCGATGGATTTGGTGCATCTCTGAGCAGTTTGATTCTCCAGTCAATAGGGATGTCTTTAGTTGTCGGAGGTTTATATTCCTACAACAACAACACATTGTTATGTCATGTCTCGTTAAAGAATACTATTACAATACAGCTCAATATATATTAATGCCGATCGAAAAATCTTATCTAACACCAAACCCCACCCCCAAATTATAACCCTATTCGGGTTACGTGCCGAGCGCAAATATACATACTAAGGAACACAGCTCAGCGGTATTGAGACAAGCTTTTTTTATCGCTGTGCCGATTCCCTCCCTTCACTGTCTCTTACTGCATGAGCGAACCAATGGTTAAAATCCATCTCCAAGGCGAAAAAAGCTTATACTTCAAATAAATAAATTTATTATCCACAAACAAACTTGGGGTGCTGTGATATTTTAAATTCTCATGCGGGTAAACGCACTTTGCATTCCAACATGCGATTGCTCTTCTACCGAGTTTTCCATAAGAAAGAAAATAAGGCATGACCACCTCCACTTCCAATTTTGTTTTCTTGATTTTACAAAATTTATAACACAAATAGGGATTTGGTTGTCATGAACATTATCTAAAACATGTCTGCCTTACAATCGCTATAATTTAATGGCATCAAAATATCTGAAATATCGTTTTGGAAGAATTTCGGTCATTTTGACACCTGTCAAAACCCTCGATGACTGCGGCAGCTCGGGCTGCAACACCTACACCTCAGCAACACACAACCAAATGCCTTTAAGAAAATCTCAATATTTCATTGATAATTCTGATGTAAACTTATTTACCGTTTGAATTACTCAACTTATTATCACAAAGGTCCTCTTAGTCATATTGCTGATTCCTCCAAGGATAACGTCACCAGAAAAGTCTAATTGTTTTTCAAATAAATATCTTATGGGCCATATGCTGAGATATGCCAACTAAAGTGTTAATGACTTGATCAATAAATTCTAAAAAACATCATTTTTTGATAACTTTATAAGCAAAATACTCTACATATAACTCAAAATACTTACCCATGTACCATTGTTTAGAACTTTTCCAGTTTTCTCGTCTAACATGATATGCTCTGACAGCCAATAACCATAACCCATGACCATACAGCCTTCTATCTGACCAATGTCAATTGATGGGTTTAAGCTATTTTAATAAAAAAATAATAATTCAAAACATTTTCATGTTAGCAATTAATTTATGAATTAAAAGACAAACAATTTTGTTCGCTTTACACCCATAAGTGTTTTTTTTAATCATCACAAATCAATAGAAATGAACGTTTTAATTAATTACAAGATAAATAATTCTCTTATTTTGAACACCTATGGCGGGCCAAATCAATATTAACCGATAATTCGCTTTATCGGCTATTATCCATAAATAAATTATCAATATCCATAAATCACGCAGAAATAATAACTGCTCCCATTTGTACTTTCACATTGTTCCCGCAAGTATTATTGACACGGATTATTTATTTATCGATATCAATTATTAATTCATCAATATCGATACATAAGATTAAACGTTAATTTGACCCTCCAGCTTGTGGTTGGAGGGAGCTTCCTGTTGTCCTGGTGCTTTCGGAGTTAAAGGGTAACAGGACGCGGATATGTATGTGATGTCCTTGTATTGTCCGGTGAGTGTCCGTATTTGGTGTATGTTGTTTTTGTTTGTTGTCAGAGGTCTGGGGTGGTTTCCTTCACCTATTGGGCTGGTACGCCGTCATGTGAGTGAAAGAACCTTAAGTATGGCGTTGAACCCCAATCAAACAAACAAACAAACAAACAATTTGGCCCTCCATACACTGGCTAGGTATATCATCCATAAGCCTATAGTCCCTGTACTAAAGATCATGTGATTGGAGGGAGCTTCTTGTTGCCCTGGTGCCCTAAGGAGCTCAGGGGCAACAACAGGCCAAACCTGCTCACGCGGATTCTGTATTGTCTCCTGTGATTGTCCGATGCATACTTAAATAAACTCGTACATTTCTTGAGAAGAATACCGACACTGTGCTTTCTTTCAAATAAATGGCTTTGAATTAAATACTATTTAGGGAGTTCTGTACTCTGTCTATCGACAACATACGTTACTTGTAGAGTATTTGTACATTAAAAGAGCAATAGATTTTGTGTTGTAGTGCTCTCAGTTCTTTACTGAGTCAATCAGTTGATCAATCTATGTAATTTCTTTAATGTCTCACCTTTCACCCAAATCCATGGTTATATCCACCCTGCGGATCTCGTTTTCACCAGTGAGGACATCTAACTCAACCTCCGTCACCCCAACTCCGTATGTAAAATACTTAGATTTATGCGGCTCACTCTGCCCACCCTGATGTCTGAAAGATAATAACAGTTTATGTGAGGTACACAAGTATTGAAACAATCTTATTTTCGTCTGTGAAAAACGTGTTTTCGATATCAAATAAATCGATAAAAAAATCGTTTAAAACAGTAAAAAGCATACATGCAGCGAACCGAAAACTTAACAGGTGTTCCAGTTTAATTGACTCAAGTAGAGATTCTAACATAATTACATAAATTGGAGATATTTTTTACAAGGATTAAAAAATGTTAGGCTTATAACACCAATAGCTTTATACAAGTAAAAGTAAAAAAAAATGAAATAATGTACTAGAATAGCCTGACCACGTTCAGTTAAATAGATTTCTCAAGGCACACTGGTTAGTTTAACGGGTTATCAATATACCCATTGAAGATTGTAAACGATTATGTAGTAATTGATCGATTAACTTTTAAATTTCGCTGAATCGCGTACATTCACTGTCCAGTGGGCTTGGTCGACGTTTTTGTAAATAATTGGATCGCTCCTCATGGTTATGTTAATGGGCCAACTGAATGATTTTCTCCATCTCTTAGGCTGATGCACCGTCTTGAGTTTGTTTGTTTGCTTGATTGGTGTTTAACGTCCTACTCAAGGGTATTTCACTAATATGACGAAGGATGCCGTCTTGAGAGTGACATAGCATTTAGTACAGCGTTAAAGCCAAAACAATCAACGAAAAACATCCCGTGTAATTTTCCACAAAGAGACATTCACCAAGGTTGATCTTAGTTGCCACCACAACGCCTATTATTGAGCGCAATACATGTCCCGTATCTTTCAACAGGATAGCAAATACTAATATTTTTCAGATTTCAAAAATCAAATCTACCATAGCTTTCTCGATAATTATCAAAAACCGGTTCGCTAGGCCTCAACTAAGACTTAGTTCACATCAAAATACCGACAAGGCAATTTGGCTACATGCATATACTTACACATATTTGACAGTAAGGTCTACTCCACCCATTGCGCATGTCATGATGACCTTTTGCCAGGGGTCATCACTTCCTTTAGCACGGAATGGCGCCAATCGTTCGACTAAGAGTTTACAACATTCAAGGGCAGACTACAAAAAACAAGGACATCCGTTAATTATTTTTTTCCATTCATCTTACAGACCGGCTAAAGGCTTATCTTTTATGATTTGATTCAAAATTTATATATTGGTTGAGCTTTACAAAAATGATGAATTTGGTATGTTGACGGCACAGTCACATGGATTTCATCAAGCCAATAGCATTGCATTTAAGTTCCTCCACTAAGAATGATATCAGTCAATCTAAGCTTGTGGGTGGGAAGATTATTTTGGTGGTTTCTCCGCTTAATTTCACCAAAATCGACTTCTGCTTGTTAAATAAAGTTTCCTCAGCCCAAATCACAATACTCTGCCGGACACTATGATTGACCCAAGGAGCAATAGTTTTAACTCACCAATACACAGAGCTCACTGCCTACACTGCCTCCTGTACCGTAATTATTAGCAGATATCAGGGTGTTGATGGGTTTCATTTTAATGAAGCTCACAGGTACGTCCAAGGTGGCAGCCACAGCCTGAATGACCTTTAAGAATAGCAGTAAAGAATTATGTATCAAGTCACTTACTGACCTTTAGTCTTGGTGAAAACCAGTTAGGTCCAAAAGGCAAGAATGAGTAGAACGAACATTCACAAACTCACTTGTTATTTCACTTAGCCAAAGGTTAAACAAACCCATTCTGATTGGAATTTTAGATTACAGCATAAACGGATCCGACTTCATGGTGTAACGTTGTGCTCAAGGGCGTTTCACTTACGTAAAGAGGGATTATCCACTTCTCAATTGGCCCTGAGTTAGGTGGAAAACCTGTTTGAAACTTCGTAAAAAAAAAACCCACCCCAGCGAGTAACATCGCAAACGACTTACTAATAAACCTGAGGTAGCCATACGGCCTGAACCTTTGAGTGGTACGTTGAAGTAGAATCAGTAGACCGACATGCTTACCACTGAATCAAGACCGAAGACTATTTCCTAATAAAACAAACTCTTTTATGTAAGCGAACAGTACTTTCTTAGTTTGAACAGATTCTCATTCAGCATTTACGGGTGCCTGATATCTGGTGCCTGATATCTGCTTTACGCAGGCTCATGGGTTCATACATGACCATTCCCTACTATAAGCCTACCTGTGATTAGACATGATTTAAGGTACTGATTTGTTTTACCTTTGTGTTAAGTCCTTGCCCCATCTCCACACCTCCTTGGCTCACTGCCACTGTACCGTCTTTATAGATAGCCACGAATGTTGTAAAGTTGGCAAAACTTCCGTAATTAATGCCGTATTTCACGGGTGTCATGGCCATACCTCTTTTCTTCCATTGGTTGTTCTATGAAACACAATTACCGTACTGACTGTAAATGCTTCTCTAACTATATGCACATGGCAGATAACGTTATAGTTTTCGGTAGTTCAGACTGGTTGAATTAAAACATTCACTGACGGAGCGTATAACCGATACTACGATTGATTGATTGGTGTTTTACGCTGTGCTTAAGGGTATATTACTTATACCATGGCATTGTATTCCAACATTAATTGACACTGGCATAACCAAGATGTGAAGCGTTTCCATAATGTGGGAACGTTAATATTCAGAGGGCTAGCCAGAGGGCTATTTACTACGAACAACTCCGAATGGCGGATTACATACATATACACACGCCTATATGGAGATAGATATGAACCCATGGATGATATTGGCGAGGAGCCAGCTAGATAACGTTGCGTCACAAAGAAATGAATGTCACGTCGTAATAGAAATTCATTGTTATGCAACGCCATCCAACAGGGGCTGGTTGTTTAAAGCTCAGTTTAGTTAACGGCTAGTTACATGACGTTGCGTAACAATGAATTTCTATTATGACGTGAACTCCATTTCTTTGTGACGCAACGTCGTCTAACTGGCTGTTTTGCTAACGGAGCTTTCAACAACTTAACTGATTTGACTGTAAAACGTATTGTTAAAGGAGATATTAGAGATTACCTGAACAGCGGCACGAAAAAGGCTAAAAGAAAAATCAAGGAAGCGTTTTTAAATAAGTTTTCACTTTATCGCGTAACTATCATGTCCAATCAGCGTTGTCTACCAACCTTATTGAACTCCTCTATATCACTTTGTCTCCTGTCCACCTCTGCTGAAGCCTTCAACTCTTGCCAGATACGCCGTAAACTACAGTACTTTAGTTCGTTGTCAAAATGGTCACTCTAAACAGTTAAACACCAAATTATTAATTTGTATAATTATATTGACGTATATATATAAACATTATTCAAGTTTTTTACATATTAAGATGTTATTTTGTTTAAAGAAACGAAAACAAAATGAATACTGAAACATAACTGCAGAAGTATTATTCAATATCTCATAAACTCGGTAATAGTTTTAAGATTTTTTAGCAATCCCATATATTTATACAGAGTCTAACACTGGACTCATCTCAAGTATTTATTGTAATAGATAGCTTTTTATTTTGAAATAACGAAAGTCTTGCCCTTATTTTACCTGTCCTTCTTTGTATAGATTGATTTCCTTCACCAAAATGGAGTCCTTTTTGAGTGCTCTGGCAACGTGCTCTACGATGGTTTCTATAACCATACTTCCAGGCAGTGGGGCTATAAGAAAAAATTATATCTAGGAATTTATTAAGCGAGAAATTAAGCTGATTTCAATTTTAAGATGAGAATCCCCAGAAACAATGCCCGCGATCGTGGCTTTGTGGTTAGCGAAACAATGCTCCTTCAATGTACCCTCAACGATTTCGAGTCCACTTGTCGACCATTAGGTATATGAGTTGGTCCCAGATACGGCTCCGGTAATCGCTGGGTGTTTTTTTTTCGAGGATTCCTCTCGGTTTTCCACCATATTAAATCAAGGAATAGCGTGAAGCAATTAATCCATAGTCATATAAGTGAAATACCATTTAGTTAAACGCCAAACAATCAATCTAAAAAAACATACCCAGTTTGCCAATCGAAATCCCCAACATCAAGCAGTTTGAAAAAGAGTTTCCACATCTTGCACATTAAGGGCAAGATAATATTTAAATTAAAAAAATATAACTGTTAATTAAAAACATTTTCGCAAAACAATATTTAAAGTTGTCTCTTTTATGCTGAATAAGTGTGATGCCCTATACTTTGTTGTTTATATTTTAAAACTGTTCGGGTAAGGGGTGGCCAATCATAACGTTTCAAGCTCTATTTTGGTATCCAAACTCTTAGTTTAAATCGTATTTATTATTTGTTTCATACGACAGCAAATTTTTTTAACTATTGAAAGGTATTAAACCTTTGAAGTAGGCAAAAATCTTCATCATTTTTGGTATTTACATGCCAGGCAACAGTTTTTACATATGCCCTACAGAAAGGAGAAAGACTTGTTTGGCCGAAAATACTTATATGTCAAATTAAAAATGGCTGATATTAAGATGTTCCTCAAAAGAACAAATGACATCAAGACGTTTAGTAGAAGGTTTCAAACTGACCATACAACGAGAACACAAAATGAATTGTTTACTATCTGACGATTTGAAATAAAAATAAATAAATGGAATTTAAATTTCCAATGAGAAAGTTGTGAGTTGTGATTACTTGGATAAGCTTATAGCTGAATAGTTTTACTAGTATATTTTGTTGTAAAGCAATTAAAGATGATATTGTGAATAATAAAATCGAATGCTGGTGTTTTATTAAATAGTATTTAAAACTCTCAAATCAGAATTTTTTTAGCAAAACACTTACCTGGAGCTCTGCACGATGTGTTGCAGGCAGTGTTCGTCTTAGCAAACTTAAGTTTAATCTTCCAATTTGGACAGAAATACCCTGAAATAGACAAATAGAAACTACAACAATGAGTGGTCCTTAATTATAGCGTTAAGAACAGCCGCAGCATGATGTGTAAATCAGAAGAAAAACCCAAAGGCAAGTAAATATTATAGGAATAAATAATATGGACGTTTTCTTCAAGTGCTGCCAGACGAAATTGTTAATATATACAGTTAAGATTGCTACCAAATGCCGTATTTATACGTATATGCTGGTATACAGGGTAGAAATTTGTAGGGTCGAGATATGGGGTCTCGGCTATATTACACGCTCTCTAACACGGGCCAAACGTTGTTACATAACAAGGTGAGAGCCTTTTGGAATCTTAAAAACGGGGCCAGCCAAGAATTACCCCACCCCAAATATTCCACGAGTGGTGATTATGACTCTCCCGAATGCAGCATTAATTCCACATACCTTCATCAAGATGAGGTTGAAGCTCTCCACAAACAAAGGTAGCTTCCGCACTGTGAAATCCACAATCGTCAACCAGCGTGACGTCAATAGCCAACAACTTGCCATCGTCATCAAATGCAACCTAAAGGTAAAGTGACACATACATGCAGTGGAGTTCTGTAAACTTAAATTGTCCAAGAAGAAAGACACTATTCTATGGATAATGCAACATGAGACATTTTATCTTATGGAAATCTTCCAGCCAACCACGGGACAAGCATTCAGTTTTATTCATTTTTTTTTTTGGTATACTTTTTAATGTCAAAAGTTATATTCAATATCGGCTGTGGCTATTCTCGCTGCTTTGTGGTTATTTATACAAATCCTTTTGATCCGCTGACTGATGTCGCTGGTTGTCTCGACGATTGACAGAACAGGGTTACTGCGAACAGGGTAAATTATGACATGTCATTTGGGATAATCCAGTCTGTAGTAATATTTAGACCAGAAACAGCTAGTAGATGATTTGTAAAGACAACCCCATTCTGACAATCCTTTGAAATTCACATGCTTTTATAAGAGAATATAAAGAAAGGATTTTTGTATGATTAATGATACTTTTATGGGTGAACATTACCTTGTAAGTAGCATACAGTGGAAATCGCTTTCCCATTAAGTCCATATTGTCTTGAAGACTAACAATCAACCGAACTGGTCTGTGGAAAAAATAGAATTCCACGATTAAACCAAGAGTGGAAATTTGGATTGAGTTTAATTCTGATACATTTACATTTACTTATGGTAATCATAACTTATGCCTCCTAGTGGTTGTGTAACATGTACAACAGTTCATTTGTTTTTGGTTGATTGATTGACTGATTGATTGATTGATTGGGGGTTTAACGCCGTACTCAAGGTTATTCCACATATATGAAGAAGGAGTGTTAATTTCACATGATTACTTTAAATACGATGGTAATACGTGGTATAAACCACAAACCATCTCGCGATTACCAGAGCCACATCGTGTGACACTCATATATTTGATGGTCGTCGACGTAGAATTTGCAGGCCGACACACTAAACACTAAACCACCACCGGGGGCTGTGCTACGATTGACAGTATGTAGATAAGATAACAACACATATAAACGAGTGAAATATATCAATAAAACGGTAATACAAACAAAACAAACGCAGCCAATCAAATTGTTTCCGCTATATGCATATGCTAGAATAAAAAGTAAAAAGTATCTTATTCTATGACCCTTTTTTTCAAAGTATAAATATATTTCCCCAGAAAAAGAAACAGCTATAATTAATTGAATGGCATCACATAACGTGTTATATAAAAACCGCGTTTGTGAGTAAACTTTACAAACATAGACCAATAATCATTACCCTTAGATAATTAATCGTTCTTCAATACATACAATTAGTAGAAAAACACTTAAAAAACAAATGAAATATTATTCTAATGCAGTTAAACAATTGCATCAGTCAGTAAATAATTGGTTTAAATCCCCATCCTTACTTTCCTGTCAGATCAGAAGCGATTGTAGCAGCACATGCTCCTTGAAAAGACCTCAGAGCCTTTCCGCCGAAAGCCCCACCCAGCCTGGACACGGTCAGATCCACGCTGTAAAGAAGAACAATATTTCGAGAAAATATAACAACTTGAGATTAAAATATATTTAGGAACTTTTCCTGCTAAGTTTATCCAGAACATGAGAAGACTGCCTGGGAAATGGAATTGGATATTTCCAAGAACTTACGGATGTCAAAATGTATCTCAAAAAGTTATTAGTTGTAAAACTAAAGAGCGCTATTTCCAAGAAATGAACTGCTACCTTCAAATGCCCTAGTAATAGAAAACACGATTTCTGAGCCTATGATATGGATTTTTTTGAGTTCATCTATTGAAAAAGTTTATTAGTTGACACACCCAGACGTCTGGAAATATCAACCGTGAATGTAGCTCGGCAAGTTGATATCTTCTGTTTATAAGGGTACCATAAGACAGGCAATACAAATAATATGGATTTACACTTTCATAATTGCCTGCTCTCATAATTGTCTTACGATTATATAATCTCGAGTGATATTTTTTATGCCTATCGATTTACATAACGAAATTTTAACGAAGATACGTTTTGTGAAAGTGGTTTCAGGTCTGAACACTAAAACTAACGTGTTGCGAGTTTCAGCAAAATTTTAACTTCGATCTTACCTGTAGTGTGACTTATTTGTTGTAGCGTTAATAAAAAAGATCGAATTTTGATTCCGTATATTCTACACCTCATCTTTTTTGTCGTATATAAAGGATGAAACAGGTATTTGCATAAACGATACTATCGATTATTTGTTTGATTGGGGCCTTAAGATTTACTTAAGACTATGCCACTCCTATGGACGCGAGCCTACCCAACGGATGAAGGACTTCGCCGTCTACGTCGGCATAACTAGACAGGACAATTCCGATACAAACACATCACAAGCTGTTCGGCTTCCTCCTGTCCCTTAGATCTGGGAGCGACAGGGGCCAGATGCTCTAGAGACTTTTATTCCTTAACACCAGGTTAAATCCCTTAAAGCGGATGAGAGATAGACCTTTAACATGGCGCTATCTAATACCGGATTAAATTTAATAGTGCTTCAAGCAACAAGCCCTAGGACAACACGAAGTTCCCTCTGATCGCCCGCAAGATTCGGTTGATAAACAACATGGACACAAAATTGTATAAAAGTAATTGAGCGACAGTGAGTGCAAAGTTGGTTATTTTTATGAATGACTTTTAAAACATCACCTACCTGTTGATTGGCTTGCCAATAGCCTGAGCACATACCATCTGTGCAAAGTCCGGGGCCTGTGTAGTGGTATACACCTGGAGAGAGTTCTCACAAGGTACAACGAGAGTCGCCTGTAATAGAAACACAGAAGTATGGCAGTAGATTATAAGTAACCAAACTATTTCTCCGATTGCTTCAGTAAGAAACACAACATCACCATATTTTTAATGTAAAGAAAGAAAGTTTTGTTTTTGCTCCACTGGAATCTATTTTTAAGGAGGCGCCGACACAGAAATTAAATGCTGTCTTTTATTGAAAAATTAACTAAAATGTATTCTGTTGTTAGGTTGGTCTGAAAATCTGGTCCTGACATACTGTATAAATTTTAGAGAAGAAAAATAGTCAACTGTGTTGCTCGCCTCAATCGGGATTGGAACTACGATCTGGCTATCATGGCTAGCGCTCTAACCGTTGAGCTACAGATGCTCGAGGCAGAACGGGTCTTACTAGTAGGGCCGGCGCCCTAACCGTTTGAGCTACAGAGGCTCACGGCAGAACGACTACAAATTGTTATCCAGGTAAAGGCTGCGAATCACTCTCTATTCGAAGTACTTACTCAGAGACATTAAATATGAGTCGCTTTATCGAGAAATTACCGACAAATCTGCTATATTGATTACATGTAGGTTGTTCTGAACTTGTGGTTCTGCTTAATGCATGTTTTCAATGCAAAGAAATATATACAGAAAAAGGAGTCACTGTCCTCTTGATTTTGTTTTACATTATTTGTCTTTAACATGGCTGTTTAAAGAAGTAATGTACAGAAGAAATAACTAACCAATGCTTCTATGTAGAACGAAGACAACGAACGAAGTGTTGTTGAAATGAGTGCAAGTATTATTAAACTGAGTGAGATAAACGTTTTCTGTGTTAAGAGTGGAGATTTATTAAATAGCCATATTTTTCTCTGATCACATTTGCGTTTTAAAAAACTTTATTTATTTTTTTTATTTTTTTTTTATTTATTTGTGGTTGTGCTTTCCATTAACTCACCGGTGATTCCATGAAGAAATGGTATTGGTGTCCCATGTAAACAGAACCTTCCACAGTGTGTGGGGCAGAACTCAGGGCACCTAAAAGAGTTGAACAGTGGTGCACAAACTAATAGATAAAATACACATGCTTAGTACAAATAGTCTTGGCTGTATACACAACTGATTTCCCATAACGGTTTGGCGATCGACTTAATTACAAAATACATGCCGCTGTTTGTCTTCTTTCAATCATTCAGTTTATTTGTTTTGGTTTATTGTAGTCAATCATAAAGAACGATGCATTACAGATTCATTTAAATCTACTACACAGAAATATGATTGACGATCTTTTAGGATGGTTATATCCCATGCACCCACCTCCACACCCTTTCGTATCCTTGTCAGCACAATATACAGTGACTGTATGTCCTCAATTAAGTATTATGAACGCTGTCAGCTATGGAGGAAAATTATTTACCCAACAGTTGTTGTTGAAATTGTTTTTTATGGCCACTCCCCATGATGGATATTACGGCCCGTCTATGGCAAGCCGTTTTATCACTTCTACCTTTATTCTACATTTGTTGAATTCTTTTCCACATAAGTTGAATTCTTTTCCACATATGTAAAATAAATCATTTATTTTACATATGTGGAAAAGAATTTCACTTGTGTAAGACAGAATTCAACATATGTGAAAAACAGTGGTTATCCAGAAATTGTATAATTAAGAATTTGACATATCTAAAATAAGTCTTTATTCTACATATGTGGAAATCTTTTTCACTTATTTAAAAATAAAGGTGGAGTGGAACTCTTTTGTAGATATCTAAAAAAAGCATCCACAGACTTCTCCCTCATAGCCTGCATTTAGCGGCAACGAATTTGGCCAAAAAGTACAATCTGATCGGAAGAACATCCACCCTCTGCATTTCGCAAAGCATTTGTTATTTTCTAGAAAAGAATAAATGAGGGAAACTACAATTGTTTAATAGGCCTACATTTGCAACCGATTCTGTAGAGAGCATTTAAACGTCTGTTCATCGGGAAAATAAAATGATGTAGACTACAATAAAAGTACTGAATAAGAATAAACCTGTCGCCTATATAATATTCACTCTTTATTTGTCATCCTAATTGTCATTTTTCATAATTAAATGCATGTTTTTGTATTGTTGAGGTAGGCTAAATCTACGAGAGGTTTTGGCTTGTGACAGTCTGCACACAGTCTGACCTATATATACAGCATGTAGGTCATGTGTTGTTGTTGTTGTTATCTTGATACAGAGGATATTTTTATTCAATTTAATCGACTTGGTAGTGTGCCCTGCTGAGGCTAAACTTGCGCAGCACGTGGGATATATTCCTATCGTCTTAGCACTCGTCTTGAATGTCTTCACAAGACGCGATAGGAACACAAATGAAGATTGGATACGGTCCCTTGCTGTGGGGAGAAATCCTTTCTCAGTTTTTTTTATAAGTAGAACTCTTTGTAAATATCTTAAATTAAAGTTTATTTTACTTATGTGGAAAAGACTAAGTAAAACAGAATTCCACATATGTGGAAAAGAATTGTACATAAGTAAAAAAAAGCCAAACTTATTCGACATATGTAGAATAAAGGTAGAAGTGATAAAACCGCTTGCCATACCCGTCAATCACAAACTTTATTTATTCTATATTTGTTTAAAATAATTTGTTGTTAATCTCATTAACATTGTCATATTTAATTTAAAAAAGGGAAAAATCGGTTATAACGATAATTTATTAATAAGTACAATATATAAATTAAACCTATTAGTATATTTTATTAAATCTTGAAACAAAAATATAATCTATTTACAATGTGGATACTTCTTATTTACAGTGTATGCTACGTTTAATTTTCTTTTAGCTGTCTTTGCATTTTATAGTTTATATATTTAGATTCCTTTGTTGCCCAACAGAGCCGTTGTACTGACTTATAAACACTTTACATAAAGATTGTTTTGACGTAACCCTACATCACCATCAAATATCAATATCGTAGATGTTTTAGATTTTTCTACTAGACTTTAAATATTTCTGAAATTCTCCAAACCTCAACCCTTTTCACCGAAGACAGTGTCATCCACAAAATGGTGAGAATAGCATTATACTCTGACGCAAAGAAACTTGCTATTGGGTCGAAAAGCTATTTTATATAATTCCAGAGCTCAATATGGAAGGAATGTCATTACATAATAACAAAGATATTTGAACCTTGTAATGAACCATGTAATAATCATAGCTTATTGTTACATGGTTAAAAGTGATTTGATACCTTGCCGCGAAAGCCTTAGTTGGCTTTATTTCCGCTACAAATGATATGGGTTTTTTGTACTTGTAACATGTTCTTTTCCATTTTGTGGGGAATATATATGAAACAAAAATGAAAAGAAAGTCATCATATTCGACCTAAAAAAAAACCACTTTTAGACTTTATTCATAACCTTAGCAAACAATCCCCTTTTTTCTTTCTGAATACCTGATCCATTTTTTGTGGTGGGTAGCTGGAGGGAGCTTCATGTTGGCCTGGTGTGCTCAGAACTAAAGAGGAACAGGAGGCCAATCTGTTTGTGGTGTCTGTATCGCGTCCTGTTATCATGTATTTGTCCCTTCTTGTCTTTGTTTGTTGCCAGTGGTGTCAAGGGTGGTTTCCTATACCCATTGGGCTGGCACGTCGCCATATAAGTAAATGTCCTTAAGTACGAAGTTAAACCTCAATCAAACAAACAAACAATCCAATCTTTGTGCATTGCCAGATTGAATTAAAACAAACAGGTTACCCCACAGCAACTTTATCTTAAAATAAATAATATAAAAGTATACATTTTCGTTAAAATTTAAGTTGACATTATTATACACGCACCTCATGTCCTCGTGTCGTATGTCATTTATCATTGTAAGATCTGACAAACAGACGAATACATATGTGTATTGCTTACCTTCAGGGTCACCACGGACCAGATCTGGGATAGGACATTCTGCAAAATTCTCCTTTGCAATGGAATCTTGTATTGTTATGATTGGAGGGCGAACGTCCTTATACTTGACCTGTACGGCCTTAGCAGCAGCCACCGCATGGCTGTATGTATCTGAAAGGAATTGTTATGTTGTACTGCTATATTTTTACGTTTTAAGGCTTCATAATACGTTTTTTAATATTTTTACATAATAAACCTATGATAATAATATATCATACTTTATTTCACAAATAATAACATCAAATACGGACACAACTTTATTTTTTTATCTAATTAATCTGGAAAATTTAATGGATGTTTAAAGTTATGCATACAGAAAACAACACTAGCACAATGCTTCAAATTGAGCTTATAATTGGGTATCCACAAGTGCTATTGGGACAAAAATATAACTGGATTTATATGATAGATAAATTGACACAAACCTGCTAAAAGCAAAGCAACTGGTTGGCCCACATAATGAACTTGTTCGCTAGCAAATATCTGGAGAAAGCAAGAATAACTTTGAAAGACAAGAGAGACAGGAAACATTGACTAAATAAGAAATTGCAATCTGTATGTGTAAATACACTTAGTCAAGAGTTGTATTGATTTTCGATAACCCCTAATGAATGTTTTAAAATGGGACAGAAAAGTCTATAGGGGAAATATTTTTTTTTGTATATTTATATATTAATGTGGAGTTTTTAGGTCACCATCGACTCTGCGCACATTGCATAGGACTTTCTGCTCAATCCCATTCCTTGTGCTAACTTAGTTCAGGACCAAATGTCCCTCCGATATGCTAATTTGTGATTTCTTAGCACGCCTGCCAGCCATGAACCGTCCATCCTAGATGCGAAGTTGTGAATCTAAGGTAAATCGGTCACCAAAAGTCCGCACAGAGTGCCATTAGGTTTTAGTCGTTAATCGAATGTCAGCATCTGACAAAAAGGACCCTTCGACAAGTCACTTTGTGTCTCCATTTGTGGTGAATAGCAAGTCAGCCTTTCACGAAAATTTAACCCAAAGCTCTCTTGGCGCCCCTTTAAATGGTGAAGCCTTGATGTCTCGCTGTATCCTTCAGCGCATTTTGATGCTTTATGTTTTCATATACCCATTGTCATTGTCGTCAAAATTACAAATAGGTAGACTTGGTGAAGCTTCTTTAACAATGTTAAAATTTATTGCAAATTGCACTACAATTGATAAACAGATAAATGGTTTATAAAAAATATTCGCTAGAAAATATTTTTAACAGTCACACTGGCGATGTCAAAGTTATCCTCTTTAAAATGCAAGTTTTTATGCTGCTTTGGTAGGTTTGGTATCCGATAAATCGCCAACACCCTATACATTTAATTATAGTCTAGTAATTCACTTAATATGCAATTAATGTACTTAGAATTTCATAATATCCTTTTCACCAGCGTTAGGTTTGAATGTTTAACGGGATACAATTTTGTTTTTCATTTTTTGAGCCCAAAGGTCTAGCAAGCACTTCAGAACTGAATCGGTATTGCCCTGTTTGCGAAAAGTCCGGCCAACATGCCGCTGCGATTCCTTCGAGCTGTTTGTCAAAAGTTCGTAACTTTGTACTGCATTCAATGGTGAGTTGCAAGCATGCAATTCACATGAAGTAGGTTCAAGAAGCCGATAGGCTATATATCTAGCTGCGACACATAAAGCCGTTGAAAACATAAATATGCGTAATTCTGTTTAATATCGCTGAATCCTACCTCTTCTTGTCCAAAGAAAGAAAGAAAATTGTTTGGACCAACTATATCCTTTGCTGTAATAAGGCGACGGGCACCTGTCATGGCCTGAAATGTATATATGAAACTATACTTCTTCATGTGGACGATTTTCTTGAAATAATTTGAACCGTTAACAAGCAAAGCAAATACATCCTCCAATTAAATAGTTTTCACATTATTAACTTTATTTTTCGATATCTTCAATACGATTTGTTGATGGATACTTAAACGGTCTTTGTAAATGTTGATCAAACTGTACAAGAAGGTTTTATGCTATCAATAAAACATTTTTAAACTCATGCATTGTTATTGACAAAGTAAACTCTGCGTAGAAATAATGTAACAATGTTTATCTTATTAAAATACTTATTAGAATAACTAAAGGAAATCCTACCAGGGCAGCGGAACCGTCTATATTGGCTATAGTCGCATTACCCTGTGTGCTGAGGACGAAGGCAGCGTGAAGTTCTCCCAGTTGCTCTGGTATGTCATTTATATATTGAGCCTCTCCAGACGCCTAGAACAAATATAATCCATCAGAAAACTGTTTGCAATTAAGTTCAAATGAAAAATATGTACCCGACAATAAGATAGTGTAGCGACAATCTGTAAAAACCTGTAAAAGTCAGCGATACCTTGTCTGATTAAAAATGTCCATATCAACCTTTTACATAAATTCTCCGCAAATTTGAAAAGAAGTATAATGATTTCAGGTCATGGTTGTTTTAAAAGACATGCAACTAGTGATGTATAATTGCTGAATATCGCTTCGCCAAGTTGAGCGGTTCAGCTTCTAAGAATCTAAGAATTAAATTTATAAAAGCCACAGCCAAAGCTAACTATCGTAATACAAATCCATTCTGAGGTATTGGTCGATAGTTGATAGCAATATTCACTTACCTGAAGGGGTGATAACACTTTTGGCATGGGCTGTTTCATCGGGAATTCCGCGTCTTTTGTCTCGAAATCTTGCTCTCCCGACGACACAGGTCGAAATAACTGATCAGCGCCACTGGATAAAAGGTCGGTAACTCTATCCTTATTCACGCCAAGTAGAAACTGTAACAATATGGTTAAAAAGTTGAGTTGTAACAAATTTGTCATAGCTTTACTGGAAAATATTCACGAATCGCATGGTTTTCTCA
Source organism: Mopalia muscosa (assembly GCA_031763545.1). NCBI lineage: Eukaryota > Metazoa > Mollusca > Polyplacophora > Chitonida > Mopaliidae > Mopalia > Mopalia muscosa. The sequence continues at coordinate 20,028 of JARFOD010072247.1, forward strand.
TTTCTAAACGTTTTTCTTATAGAATATTTAGCATGTAGGTGTTCTAGGGAAACATTTCGTTGCATATTAACACCATTTAGCAGTAAAGAGTTTAAAGAACAACCGATACTATCGAAGTTAGAAGGTTGACAAAAACAGTATCCAACATTGAATGAACTTGTCCAGTTACACTTACAGCCATTGGTAACTAAATGTTTGCTGTCACTTAATAAAAGCTGACGGAAAATTTCACTCTGTCTTAAACCAGACAGGAAGAAAGATTTTTTAAAATACCTGATCACTGATCATAAAAGTGGTATATTACCTTGTAGAAGAGATTGACAGCCAGATCTCGTCTAAACTCTGCCGATGCCAGCACTGGATCAGACGTTGGTTTCAATTCAGATCTCAACAACGTCAGTGCCTCTGTGGGAAAACAACAATAACACACGTCACAGGACGTTATAGTTTGCTTGAAAACAACTGTTGGTCTAATTTCAAGGGCCTATGCAATAAGTTCACACATTATATGGAAAGAACAGTTCGATAATACAGCCACAAAATGGAGAGTAGAAATGGAATGTCATTATAACAAACTTATACCACGAGCTGATAATCTAGGATGTCCAGTTCCAAACCTTAAGGAGCTAATACATACATAGATACAAGGGCCTTTAATATCTAATCCCCTTGCAGAATTGTCTACCCTTGTGATGTTTGGAAAACATAGAAATATTAATTATAGAATGAAAATAAATTGAACTATGCAAGACTCATATACCCACCGATTTTGAGAGCTGGATATAAACGTTACAAACATTAGGGTGTATGAATATGTGAATTTCTGAACCAAAAAATCAAGTTTTTCTCACGTTTGACAACGGCTGGGTCCTGAAGAGATTTTCCTATAAGAAAATCTTCTGTTTTCAGCGCATGGTTCTGTGAACAGAAAGAAGAAAACAATTAGAGTGACTCTATTTTGAATAGAATAACTTAAACTCCCATTTTAACCATAATAGAAACGGAAACACCCAACTCCTTCCCTCCAAAGAAACAAGTATACTGCAGTACAGTGTAGTGCGTGCCTATAAAGTAGATTTCATGAATAACCTTCGATTCATAAATTAGTAGTTCCCTAAATATATTTACCAAAATTAACAAATACAAAAATTACAAAATTTCGTCTTCATCTATATACAATCAACAATGTTTAAAGGTTTTAAAACAATCTCAAACGATTCTATTAAATCTGAATATCATGACATGCATTTGGATAGAATATAAAGAAGCAATAACAATTCTAAAGATAAGGTTATACCAAGAAGGAGATGAAAAATAACAACAAGAATAACACCAAAAAAACAACAAAAAACAATAATTAATCTGCCTCAAGAGTCCGATTATGACACCTTTTTGAATAACACAATAAACTTACAAAAGAAGCGCTGATACCGCCAATAACGATTGAGGGTTTACCAAGAACTAGTTTACTTCCGGTGTCTAGTTTGAAACGGAAACCCGCATTGATGTAAGCGTGTGCATTCTGAAAGAGAAGTAAAATTTTTGGTAACGCTCAGAACATTTTTTTTTTTTTTTTCAGTCAAAAAAGAAACTTCACACTCATAAATTTCTAAATATTTTCTTTAAACTTAATACAAGAGATATTATTATTATTAAAGGTAAATGCGTTGTCAAAGACATTATGACACACGGCAACTCCGACGGGCACAAGCATGCAGTTCGTGCGAGCATACATCAAGGATAAAGCATGTTTCGTTGTGTTCCTAGTCACGTGACCTTACGAGAGACATGCAATCGAGCCAACGCTAGCACAGTAGTGTGATATCTCGGGACAAC
>JARFOD010072258.1:0-21861 GCA_031763545.1 Mopalia muscosa
TGTGCCAGTAACCTCACAACACCAACGCTTTCATTTGTCCGTGTAGAATTTCCAGGGGGTGCTTAACTTTTTTCTTTTTGTATATATTGTTCAATGAAGTCACTATACTGTTTTACTATGTATTTTTTTTCTTACAGACACACTGCGGGTCTTTGTAATGATGTGTAATTCACTGCAAGGACAGCGGGCTCGGTTGACAACATTTCTGTCGAAGAGTAGGGTCCATGATGGTTGAGGAGAATGGACACCGCACACTGCATTCATGTCCAGAAGACAGTCCAGCGTGAGGCAAAGCAGAGAGAGAGACGTGGACCGAACAGCCAGATTTATAGGAACTAAATCCGTCGTAGGCATGCTTTGACACGTTTTGTAACTCTTTGACTGGTTGCAAACCCCAACAAAGGAACTGTACTTGGTGTTGCACATAACCCTTTTCGCAATATTAACAATTCGCAGGAATGAATCCCAACTGTTGCGTATTTCAAAAAACAAAATTGTCAAGTCTTTCAGCCGACGATTTCAAATATTATTGACCAAGCTGGAATTGTCGGTTATAAGTAGTGACAATTGTTTAAACTTTTAAAACAAGTCATTTATGATTTGAATCATGCCTATAACAATATTGACTTAATATATTTTCACAAAATTTAAATCAATTTCTCCAACGTTCATTTCCATCGAGTAATCTCCAATTATAGAACGTTTCATGACATGACTTTTAATCAGTTTGCAGATATAAAAAAAAACCTGTTAGCATCCAATGAATATAAATTAGTTAACAAAAAATCACTTTACTTCTACGCAACACAATCCTGTATCTTTCAAGAACGATTTGTGATTTTTTTTTACAGAATTTGAAACAGGATGCCAAAATCAATGTGTCACCAATAGTTGTATAGAGATTTGGTACATATTTGTTCAACGCGGGTTGGATGATATTGTTTTATTGAGTGATTCGGGTTTAACGCCGTACTCACTGTTATAGCACTCACATGGGAGCGTGTCAGCTCTATGGGTTAAGTAATCCACAGTCGACCCCACTGGCAGCAGACACATCACTAACGGACAAATAGAATAATACAATGCGTAATACAAAGACAACACAATAATATCTACTTCATATTGCCAGTAAGATCTGTGAGCATCAGGGCAAAACGAAGCTACTTCTCAACCCTGCGCTATAATGTTCGCCAAATCAAACCATGACGACTCTTTCATCAAAGAAATCTCAAAGGTACTTGACAATTTAAAGTGATAAATGCAAACACATCACTCCTATTGCAAAGGGTTATTTATTTATATTGACATTATATATTGGCTTCTTAATCTACGGTTAACGGAAGGAAGTGAAATAAACAAATAACCACCTCTGTGTAACTACTTCTGTCAAACGAATTTTGAATCCCAGAAACTTAGAAGTAATTTAGAAGAGAACTGATTGACTTGCTGAACTCAGTTGTCGGTTGGAATCTTGTCTCCACCCAGCAGAGAAAGTTAATTCATTCGGCGATGGAAATAGGGTGTCCCTTCCTACAGAAAAACGCATTTGTCATGTTAAATGAAGGCATGGAATTGTTGAACGAGGTGAGATTTTTTTTCGTCTACAAATCCCTTGTGGGCTTTTTTAACGATGTTCATTTAACTAGCTGTGGTAAACAATTTTCCCTTTCAATATGTTCCTTAAAGACAATTTGCATGGCACAATGTGCGAAATGTCTGCATTTTCTTTCATCTAAAGAGAGAATTTGACTTCTCAGATAATGAGGGATGCTTAAGTTAAGGTTTATGTTCTGGAAAGTTATATAACTGATTTCAAGTAAAGGGGTTATTTTTACTAGTACCGGAAATGAAATATAAAGATAACTAGAATTGATGGAGTAAAACGGTAAGGTGCAATGTCATTTTTTATTCACCTCCCTCAAAAAAGCCTTCTGATTGAATCTCTACCGCTTCAACACTTGTCTATATTGAATTTGAAATCATTTGGCCGTACCTATTTTACGTTCCTTATCTCAGACCACATGTTCGAGGAAACAGTGCTAGATCAACAAGAACAACAAAGAGCCTCTAGAATACAAGTGTATAATTTACACGGCCCTTTTCCGGCTGAAGATACACACGAGCTTTACCCGATTGCGGCTGTATTCAAGTATGAAGCGAAGCAGAGAGAGACTTTCATTTAGAAGCACATGTCGGTGTTGCTGCAATGTGAAAGCTTGAAGGGAAGTTAAACATTGTACTCAAGGGTATTTCACTTATATGCCGACGGATTGTCTACTTCACTTTCTTCTTTGGTAAATTCCGATGGAAAACCATCCACGCAATTGTCAGAGCTACATCGAATGACACTGATATTCCTGGTGGTCGACACACGGACTGGATTCTGTGAACGGTACGTCAATACAGGATAAGTAAGCGCTCACACAAACAACTAAGCCAAGGGCTTGGGCTATATGTAAATATATGGAGATTCATGTTGCACCTCTGTTCCAAGACAGAAACGATGACAGCTTTTATGTTTTGAGTTTTTTGTTTTGCATACTGCAATTTTATTGTATTGTAATAGTGCTTAGGGTGGTAATTACAGGCACTGGTAGAAAACCTTTCCTCCATTCATTGTATAAGAACACCATCAGATCGGAGAAAAAACTTAAATATGGCGTAAAACCCCAATTATACAAACAAACAGGATTATATTCGTCTACATGTATTCGCTAAAATATCTATGAAGCGGTTATCTCACAAATTAGCTGGACGTTTTGCAAACCATCTTATGGCCACATCTGTTACTGACTGGATCGAATCTAATTTTATTAGACACAAGGAGTCAATTTACAACTTTCCTGACTGAACTATAGGTATCAATTCGTCACTTGGACTACAGACACCATATGGTTTTACCGGTAACAATTTACCAAACTATCACCGAAAGTGTATAAATTGGAACAGAATGTCTCTGTAGGTGTGTGGTTTTTCATCCCATTCGCGACAACCCACATAGCAAACAACGGCTTGTCTTCAATGACACATGAGCTTGTAACGGAACGAATTAGTTTATCCCTGACTCATATATATTTCTAGGTCGAATTCTCGGCAATGCAGATTTGTTTCCACTGTAGCAATGATACCCTATTGCGTTTGCTCGTGATCAGTGAATCAGTTCCAACTTTACACTTTTAATTTAACAAAGTTATACAGAAATTTGATATCACAGCCGTAACAGATTTGTTTGGCATGTGGTCGTGGAAAACACATGAGCCCAGGGCCGTCACCGCGGTTGACCTTCAAATGACAAAGGATTTGAATTTTTCCGTGTTAAAGGAAAATAATCGCACATATCTGCCAGGTTTATATACAACAAATAAAGTTGATTGTACGTGTTGATATTTGTGTATTAAATAGAAAGTTCGACACAAAATACTGAATGTGAATTTAATAGTTCACCATCCGTGTACAACCAAGTTGCTTCAAGAGATGGTTTATAGGTAATTTATTTTTTGTTTTACACAATGCTCACCCATATTTACTTTGTATGACGGTTATATATCCCACTTCGAAATAGCCCCATCAACACAACCATAAGATAGATAATGTTTATCTCTATTTGGAAAAAAAATCGCCATAATGTTACATATGGCTTCAACCTTAATTTTATTCTTAAACCTGGATTACATCTCGAGCAACATTGCGAATCTTAGCTTTAATACTGGGGAAATACATTCACTTAATACCATCGGGAGTAATAAATTTGAAAACGGATCAGCAACAATACCCACCTGTATCGTACGTCTTATGATGTCACCAATTGAATGGCAATCCGACAAAGGTCGTTAAGAGCTACATAACCTGGCAGCAGTTTCGCGCGAATTGGGTTATTTATTGAGACAAGCGAGAAAGGTTTTATTGTTGATTCATGACCTAACCAGACATAATAGCTATCATCCTTATATAAAAACAAGTTACGTTTGCAAAGTGTTTTCTAAAAACAAAATTGCCCCAAATGACACTAAAATATCGAATTCAAGTACCCCTTAGCTCTGAAAGCAAACGGGCAACATGAAGCTGCCTCCTAACTCTAGAATCTATTCTCAGCACAATTTGTGGTTGATAACTTTTGTATAGACATGTGATTTCAGGGATGCAGATTGGTTCCAAATCTGCATCCAAATTGGCAAAACAACTTAAGCACTCAGCTTGACTTTTCTCAAATGAAAAACTGCTTGACTTTTCTCAAATGAAAAACTGCTTCAAGCAACATAGGACTGACTTAGAATAGCTCTGACTTAATGAACTCATTTGACAGTTGGAATTTTATCTCTATCCAGCAGAGTTAGTTTATCCATTCTGTGAGTTCAATAAAGGTGGCTCAACAGGTCGTTGTTCCAGAAACTCATTTATCTTGTTCAATGAAGTCACTAGACTGTTTTACTAGGTAATTTGTTTTACAAACATGATGTGAGTCTTTGTAATTATGTGCAATTGATTGCAAAGACAGAGGGGGCGTTTTCATCATTTCTTCTCTACATTCTGCTGATTAAGATTGTTTTATTTGGGTTGGACGTCATACTCAATGGTACGCCCTATTCCACGTATATGACAACAGAGTGTCCATTTCACACTGTGTATGTCTTATAACGGGGGTAAATCGAGAAGAATCCGAACACTGCGATTGCCTGAGCCACATCGTGTGACTCCCTCATATACCTGATGGTCAACAGAAGGACTCGATTCCGTGAATGGTAAATCGCACACGCTTACCACTAAGCCGCGGGCCGCTCATTGAGAGAAACGACACCGCGCACTGTATTCAAGCCAAGACTAGAGTCCAGTTTGAGGCAAAGGAGAGACCTATGTGGACAGAATAGCCCGAATTGTAGGATCAAGTTGTCGCTAGGGATGGTTTATCGCGTCTTATGGACAAATCTTTGACATCAGGTACAGTTTTGGATGAAACGCCAGCGATCATACTACTCGAGGTTTTGCGTAGAACCCCTCCTGCAATATCATTTTGTTGCAGAAATGAATCCTGACTGGTGCATATATAAAAAACAACAAAATTATCGAGTCTTTCAGTAGACAACCTCCAATATCATTGAGAAAGCTGGAGCTATCTGCTTGATGTCCTGCTTATTTATTTACCAAATGACATAGTATAACGTTAATAATATGGATATCATTGATGCATCTATATCAAATTTAAATTACACCATTTGGTTAAGAACCTTGGCTGTTCGCTTTAACATACTTCACTTAGATGCGTTTGATTTGAATAGAATCGTAATAACAATTTGTGAGACCGTAAAACATTTCGACGTTTAATAACTATGGAGCAGTATATGATTGAGTTTTTATACTTTGTTTTGTAGGATGACGAATGTAGGACGCAAGGAGGGAGGTATTATCATCTTAACGATAATTCTGGATTTAAGCCAGAGTTGTTCCAATGATGAGTGTCCAGTTAGTGGGTTCTCTTTGTGTTTAAAACAGTTTGACGTTTTCCAGTTTTGGACATCTGGTTATCAATACAACCAAACGGATACGAAATTTTCGGCCAAAATGACTGAGAAAGCAAAGTACGTTTGGCTGACCTGTCGAATACTAAATAGGCATGTTTAATATCAATTGAACATTGTGTAAAAAATCTTCCTGCATTAAACGCTGTATCAAGTAGCGCCATTTCTTTGTACTTTTAAAGGAAATCTTTTATGATTTGAATAATGCCGTTTCCAGAAATTAAAAAAAAAAAAAACGGGCAACGTTCATTTCCATCGAGTATTGTCCAATAGCACATTTCATGAAGCAGATCCAGGTACCATCATTATATAGCACATACTGTACTGACGATACAACTAGATGTCCTTTGCCTTTCAGATTCTCGTTTTTCCGCAAGTGGTTATTTTTACGGAAACAGCGTTAACAAAATAATTCCGGCAAGCCAAAATAGCCAATGTATACTAATTCTAGCCTTCATTCATCCTTTTAAGCATGTGTTATCCGCGAATAAGCGAATGATTGGCCAATAAAACACGTCTTAAACCACCATGTTTTCAAATATATATATTATTTTGTGCAAGGGGTTTCCTCTCTTCATTGGGTTTCTTTGTCGTGTGACGCGTTTCACTTTGCGGTTTAAATATACGAGGCGAACATTGATTAATATAAACAAACCAATAGTTTAACAAAATACACAAATAGTGTATTTCCGAAAAACGACAACTTTATTTTGACCTAACATTTCAACATTTGTTATCCCATCATTACGATTCGTCAGGTGTTATTAGTAACCTCGTACATTTTACACTCGAACGTCAAAATCGATTTTTGCAATATCCCCACAGGTACATCTTATTTAGTGGATTATACTTTTGATAAACAACGAAAAAAGCGAACAGTCTCTAATCAGAGCAGCCGTTTGATGACAGTTTTTTCCGTTCGCAGAAACACGCTTTATAATGTTTTTCTGACGAGAACGGACCCATGCTGGAGTCTTCAAAGGATATCATGGCTGATTGACTTTCAATCGGTTTACCCTATATAAAAAAAATGTTGAATGGCATTCAATGAATATAAATAAGTTTATATAAAATCACAGTACTACTACACACCACAATTCTGTATCTTTGAAGAATTATTTTTGATATTTGTTTACAGAATTTGAAACAGGATATCGAACATCAGTGTGTCACCAATAGTTGTATAGAAATTTGGCACATATTTGTTCAAAACCGGTTTGATGAATATAACAGGGTTTATAGTGCTCAATTGTTTGATTTGGTGTTTACGGCGTACCAGAAGCCTATTAGTTAAACGTATGCAACTGACATAGAGGTAACCTAACCGGCATTGGCGACTGAGCCCCCTGTTATAATGTATCACGTGACGTAGCACGCAAGAAAATTCAGAAGAACGCAACTTTAAAACTGATGTCTTACGGGAACCTGTTAACGTTCATCATTTATAATAATGCTTATCAAACGAAACGCATTTACCCAGTGCAACATGCGCCTTTTAAATAAACGGAAATATAATCAACGCTATTAAGCCAGTCGTCGTAATAAAAAAACAATTGCTATACGCAGTGGCTGATCATGGAGAAATTATCCAGAGTTCCTCACAACTAAAATATGACGTCACCGCTTCTTGAATGTCTACAATGCCTTGGACATAATTATACGACAATTGCATACTTCTAGGTAATTATTCTGTCCGTACTTAATGTTATTTCCCTTATATGACGGCACATTGAGTAAAGGAAACCCGCTGGACCCCAACGGCACCATATAAATCAAGACAGGACAAATACAGAGATTAATTAAAAAACACAAGAATTTCGGCTTCATCTTTCCCCCTTAGAGCACCATGTCAACATGAAGTTACATCCCAACACTCCTCCATAATATTCGACAGATTATAACATGGTGACTTCTTCAGAAAAGAAATATATAAGGTATCTTAAAATGACAAACACATCAATTATGTTGAGTTTTTTTATATAAAGAGATTGGTTTTGATTCGGACATGCAATTAACAGGCAGCAAAATATTTCCAAATAACCACCAAATACCCACCTTCTGTCAAACGAATGCTGAATCCCAGAAACTTAGAAGTAATTTAGAAGAGAACTGATTGAGTCACTGAACTCATTTGTCGGTTGGAATCTTATTTCTATCCAGTAGAGATAGTTGATTCATTTTGTAATGGAAATAGAATGTTCCCTGCAACAGTATTACGCATTTGTCATGTTAAATGAAGTGATGGAATTGTTTTATGTGGTATTGTTGTTTTTTTTTTACAAACCCCTTGTGGGATTTTCAATCATGTCCATTTTACTAGCCGTGGTAAACAATTTTCCCTGACAATATGTTCTTAGAATACAATATCTGTGGCACAATGTGTGAAGTTGACGGCATTTAATTCGTTTTACAATAGAGATAATTTCATTCTTCCTTTCAAAGAGAATTTGAGTTCTTAGATAATAAGGGGTGTTTAAGTTAAAGGTTACGCTCTGGAAAGTTATATAACTGATGCCATGGTCAAGCAGCTAGTTTTATCTATTACTGACAGATGGAGAGAAATTGAATTAGTTGAGTAAAATACAATTTATTTTTGTCAACCTGACTCCAATAGCCTTCTGGTTGAATAGCTACCCTTCAGTATTTGTCTCTGCTGAATTTGAAATCATATGGCCAAATTTAAGTGACGGTCGTCTTTTCAGCTCACATGTTCGTGATAACCGTACTACAACAACAACAACAACAAAAACAAAGTGTCTCCAGAATACAGCTGAGCCATTTACAAAGCCCACCCATTTCTGGCTAAGGATAAACACGAGGGTTACCACTCAACACTGTGCCTTGCCTAACTACGATGGAAAACTCATATACATGTACCTTATACTCGATAGTTTGACCCGATCCTTTGAACGGTACATCGCAGTAGGATTAGTTACCGGCTAACCTCTAAGCCACGTGTTACAAGCGATTGAACGAGTTTCTAAGATCCACTGGTGTTCCCACAAAGAAATTACAAAAGCTTATATGTTTTGACTTTTACTGTCTAATAGTTGCGACATGTCAATTGTGTTTACAGTGGTTTGTCAAATCTATGTTTTACAAAGTAGAAGACAAACCGTTTCCTTCATCCGTTGTATTACAAACGTATATGATTAAAAACAAAACGGCATAAGCCTGTACCGGTAAAGCCTCTACCCCTATTCGCGGAAACGTCTATGAGGGGATACTCTCACAAATTAGCTCGATGTTTCACAAATTTGCTTATGGTCACATCTGTTACTGATTGAATCTAATCTAATTTTATTAGAAACAGGGAGTAAATTTACAACTTCCCTGAACGAGACGGAACTAAAGGTGTCGATTTGTCACTTGTAATACAGACACCATATGGTTTTACATGTAACAATTTCCAAACTATCACCGACAGTGTACAAATTGGAGCAGAATGTCTCTCTAGGTGTGTGGTTTTCACCTCATCCGCGACAACCTACATATCAAACAACGGCTCGTCTTAAATAACGCCTGGCCTAGTACCAGAACACTATAGTATATCCCTGGCCTGTGGTGCTTATAGAACCGGGTTAGCATCGCTTCCGTGGGTGGTTTACAGGGGGTGAAGATGTGTGCCCAGTTTCGTGCCACTCCTCCAGAGTAAGCGAGTCGCTCCGTGAAGCTCTATTGCTCGCCCTGTCACGCTTGTGCCATATTTCTTGTCACACATGAAGGCGATTAATCTCTCATAAATTGAATGATCGATATCGCTATGTCGCATCTAATCTAGTTATATTGCCACAAATCATTCTGAAAAGTAATCCGTTGTTGCTGACCAAGGCAAAATAAAGCCGAAATATTCAGTCAAAATTAGTATTTCATTCTTCGGGGTTGCCCTACTTGTGTACTATGTGCAAATCATCAGTGGAACTAATGGATACTGCTTCCTGGTTTTGAAAGGAAAAATAAACATAAGCGAAAGGGAACAAGGATTTGTTGTGTCGAAAATAATTGTGCTGAATGATCTAAAAGATTTGATTGACTTATTACCTGTGTCTCTCTATTTTTTTTTTTTATTATTATTAAAAAGAGGGATGTTAAGCGGGATTCGTACTTATTAGCCCAACGAATAATACTATAGAATAAACCGAGATGGTGATTAGTATAATATAAACAAATATCTTTTGAAATAATCTTTGGCATGGCTTATGATACCAATGTTTCGCAAGATGTTTTGCTAATAAAGTAAATGTGTTTTCCATTTAAGTTTATCATTAAAATTATTCTCTAAAATTTAAATTGTTTTACGCATTGGACTTCAGTGTTAAAGATTCGAACGGTTGTTAATAATTTTATTCTATGTGTAAGGTTTGGTTTTATCGAGATGCATTTTGATTTCTGTATATTAAATCACAGGCTATTGGCACAAAACCATGTATGGAGTTTTCTTAATGCAAGATTCATTGTATGTATAGCGTTTTCCTGATCTTTAGATGAACATAAAACACTAGTGTCATGAACAAACAAAAATATTTCTAGTGTAAGGTTCGTTACGTTTTGGATGTAATTTATATATAGGAGAAATAGTAATGGGCCTTGGACGCATAGACCTGGTAACACAACTATAAGATAGATGCTGTTTACTTCTATTTGGGAATATATTTCATCATAATGTCGTATATGGCTTCAACCTTAATTTTATTATAAATCCTGATTTACATCTCGAGAAAATACAGCATTGCGAATCCGAACTGTAATACAGGTGAAAAAAAATCGCTCAATACCACAGGGAGTAATAAATTTAGGGACGGATCAACAACGATACCCAGATGTATCGTTCGTCTTATGATGTGACCAATTTGAATGGCGCTTCCGACACGGGTCGTTAACAGCTACATAACCCGACATCAGTTTGGCGCGATTGGGTTATTTATTGAGACAAGCGAGAGAGGTTTTATGGTAGATTCATCGCCTAAACAGACATAAAAATTCTCATTCATATATAAAAAAAACAAGTTAGGTGTGCAAAGTGTTTTATAAAGACGATATTGTCCCAAATTTATGGCGACAATATAATTGAAAATAGCGACTTATTAATGCGCTGTCTCTTGCATGTTTTTAAGGTATAGAAAAAACCTGAAAACAGTTTTATCTGTATTGGCAACGTCAACGTGAAGACCGGCACGATTGGTATCGAACGTTCGGGTTCTACAAAACAGTAGTCACTAGACCCTATTTACGATTGGCTTTCTCAGACTATGTTCTACGAAAGTGTACGAGGGTACTGCATGAAATCCGTTATAATCTATCGTCCACAGGTACGAGTCCCTCTGTCGACCGCCTGCAACTGCGAGTCTGTTTTTTTTTTAAGATTTGGTCATCTTTGTCATAGGACCATCCGTCGTCTTTTAAGTGAAATACACTTTCACTTAAAGTACGACATAGACCCCGATGTACAAAACAAAAGAAAAATTGTCATATACTCAACGTCTCGTGGAAGTTTAAAATATATCCAAGCGGCTTATCGCCACTTAAAAACCTTCGAACGATTCGAAAGACTGGCGGTGTATATTTATCATGCAAACCTTGGAATATCTCTGACGATCAAAACCCACTCATAATAAAACTAAATACTATCTTGTTATATGCCTTTAGCAAATGATGTACCACTGGATCACTTCAGAGCGAAGGATACTGCATTTGTATTTCCGAAGATTGGAAAGTGCACCCTGAAACTCCCGTCGGGAACTGAACGTGGCTTTCGTACGTGGAGTGGCTGTACGTAAAACCCAAGGTTAAATTCAGTAGTTTGCAATAAAAAATATAGTGTCGTAAGGGGATACAACAAGGTTTCAAATTAATGCCTCGATGTACACTGTACATCAGGTGCCCAGTATATATGCTATGTCCTGGTCAAGTTTCGTTGAATTACACAGACTAATAACATTTGTGGGTATTAGATGCTTCCATATTGCATTACCTCATCGGTCAACGACCTAGAATGTAGTAACATCGTTTGGATCCCAGGTGATGCAGATACAGGTTAAATAGTGCTCATATCTTTTGGTAAACCCTCGTTATTACAACATAACGCCAATTAAACAAATTAAAAATGGGGAAAGTGCAACCGATATATAAACCTGTGAATGTGGCACAAAACCCAAACAAATAAATTCATTAAAATTATTGGTTGACGAGTACATGTAAGTGAAAAGATTGGGAGTCAGCTATGTGGAATGATACAATTGTTTGCAAGGGAATTGATATTTGACCACCAACCTTAACTGAAACCTTAACTGAAATAGGCTTCGCAATGCCGATGGCTGACTTTAATATAAAACTTGGTGTCAGATTACTGGTTAGGACAATTGGATTTTAAATATCCTTTGGGGGTCAATGATTCAGGTACAGAGACACTGGGAAAGTGTAATATCGAGTCCGTCTTTTAGACATGTGTACAATACTGGTTTGATTTAACAGGGATCCGACCAGCCGACAAACCCTACTGTGTTTAATCTAGCTGGAGGTGAATTTATGGAATAAAGACATTGTCCTGGCAAAGTTGACCAATATCAAATGAGATTTTGCTTCGTCCATGCTGGGGCTTTGCACTACTCTTTAATAACGTTTATAGGCGAACAGGTCATTTCGTCACAAGTTTTTATTTCCTCAAAAATACACCTCATTCACCGTCGATGAAGCTAAACTGTTTTATTACATCGAGTTTTGTAAATAAACAAATCTATAAATAATTTAATAAATCCCTGCCCCGGGGATGCCCCGCATCACTTTACTAAAATAACAGGTGGATAAATGAAAGTTGGATGAACCACTTGATTACTGTGTTAGTATGTTAACAAGGTGCCTGTCAGTTTATGTTATGTTTGCTTCTTGTCTGTGTAGATTTTATACATTCTGAGCTATCTACCTGATGCTATATTGCCAGTTAGCAAATGATAACAAGAAATATAGACCTTATAATTATAGGTTTTACTGATGGTGTAAATTGTTGACACCTTGACACACAACTCCCAATAAACCCTGATGACTCACATTTGTTTCTTAATGCGGTCTGATCCTGGTTGAAAATCGCAGTTTGGCAAATCATAGTTCTAGATCTCTACTGACAGTAAGTATTGTGGTTGTTTGATACCTTTTCAAGGCGATCGTCTGACACACAACTCTAACTATTTGTTTGGTTTCTTTTATTTGGTTGTTTGTTTAACCTAGTGCTTAAGATTAATTTACCTATGCCCAATGGACGAAGAAAACCACTCTCCACGACACTGGCAACACAACCAATACAGGACAATCACAAGACATAAAACAAAGGCATCAGAAAAAGATAGTTTCGTGTTATACATTAGATCTGAAAGCAACGTGGCAACGGGAAAACCCTTCAATCCCTTCGCTACTTTGTAATGAGTGTGTTTCATGGCTTGTCCTGATTGCCAAAGCAAATCTTTGTCAAATACACAATCGATAACAAGCACTAAGAGAACAGCTATGGAAGGAGCCTTTCGGTTTCTTTGTTTTTTTATTGTTTGATTGGGATTTAACTTAATATATTTGACATAGATGACGTCAGATTGTCTGCATCCCACTGCTCCTTACTACCGTACGTTTGAAACCCGTGAGGAAGTCTCAACCATATAGCTAATAGTCGAAAAGCGGACTCGAACCCGTGAACTGTGTATCGGAGGAGCGAGTAAGCCGCAATTTGTCAAAACAAAGCTTGAAATGTTGTATTAATTGTGCGGCATTTAACATCCTGCGCCAGTGCTTCATCTCCCAAATGGCACTTTTGTTTTTACAGTGATCTGTGGAAAACTAGGAGGATGCTAGACAAGAGGAAACATCATTTTTTTTATAAAACAAAAGATCTTGGTACACTATAACATGTACCGAAATAAGTTGTTTCTTTACACTTGCACTGCAGTCAATGTACAGCATTGCAGTCAATGTACAACCCTTCAGCAGTTTTCTTTGACGGGCCCTTCTTTGACGTAATCCTTTAAACCAACTTACGAACTTTTCTCAACTCCTGATCTGTTTTTTCTGGAAAAGTATTGTAAAGTTAAGGCACAATTTCCGGCCTTAAAATTACCTCGCACAGCTTGTTTCAAATGGTATTAACAAACACCCGCCTGTTGGGATGAATTTTAAAATGAGTTATTGTAAGGCTTTCTTGAGTTTCGAGTAGTGTGAGAAACCGCACACGTTTGAGGTATTTTTTATTTGAATTCTGATTCAAAACAAACTCCCTTGATAAGTAAACAATACATTACCTTGAATTATTGCACACTGTTGCTGTTCTCTGTCATCCTATTTCTGCCATTTCAGAAATAAGAAAATTTGGCTTCTTTGCGTAGCAACGTCACGTCGTAATTCCGCATCATAACTTCTTTTGGCAATTTAACATCATAACTTTCTGTAAATTAGCCAAACAGACAGTGTCTTTTTTCGGCCATAATAATACATAAAACGAACCAAATAAAGACAGTTATTTATATACCTGTTTTTATACAAAACTGCCTTTTTTAATTTTCTCAACAAGAATTTTTTTAGGTAGAGAAAGGCGTTTAAAAAAAAACTAAAACAATTATACTGTTATTATTCACTGTCTTTAAGGAAAAGCAGGTATTGAATGTCCGCTACCTGAACCTAAAATGTAAAAGTGTTATCACCAAATAAAGAAAATATTCCGATGTATTTGTAAAATGACATCTCATTTCATTATATTGTCTAATTATATCACTTATAATAAGACAAAAAAAATCACATTTGATTGACAAATATAACATTGTACTAGATTTCATCGAGCAATTATATTTATAGAGATTAAAACCCCAAACTGTTAAATCGCTCTTCATCAGATGGATGCAGAGCGATTACACTTGATTTAATAATGCTGACGCATTAATATAGGTCTATATGCGAATCTCATCAATTCTGTATTTTTGTTGTGAGGTAAACATACTTTTTTTTTGTTAAAAAAAATGAAACGTACTGAAAATTGTCTTGCCATTTCAAGTCTACAGTCACGGTGCGATAGAACAAAATACTTGATTCGTATTTTCACATTCTTAACGACGCTACTAAGCGACTCAAGATCGCATTTGACACGCTCAATATGTCAGCAAATTAAGTGTAACAATTTAATTTAACATATAATATTGGGCAATTGCCTTAAACTCCAACTTTCTGGTTATCCCTTTAAATTTGAAATTGTGATATAAGCCGATGTTGCCCAACAAAATGTCAACAATGCATATTTCAAAGGAGAAAACAAGTATTTTGCTGTTCTGCTGCAAGCTGTTCAAAGCTTCGTGACAAGCGTCCTATGTGGAAACCCCTTACACAACAAACTCCTGGCCTGGTTTTTTTCTGGAATAGCAATGCAAAGTTCAAGACAGTTTCCGGCCCTTAAAGTACAGAACACAGCTTGGCTCAATTGGTATAAAACAAAGACCAACTTGTTCGGATGAATTTTAAAATGAGTTACTGTAAAGCTTTTTTGAATTCGAGTAGTGTGAAACCGCAAACGTTTGCGGTATATTTGAATCGAATTTTGATTCAATACAAAGTCCGTTGATGACTACACAATACGTTTTACATTGAATTATCCCAAACTGTTGCTTTTCTCCGTCATCCTATTTCTGCCATGTCAGAAAAAAGCTTATTTCGCGTAGCAACGTTACGTCGTACCTCCGCATCACAACTTCTCTTGGCAATTTAACATCTTAACTTTCTTTCAAAACAGACCGAGTCTTTTATCGGCCATAACGATATGCAAAACGTCGCAAATCAAGACAGTAATTTACATTGTATATTATTGTCTTTATACAAAATTTACTTTTTTATTTTCCAAACTAGATTCCATTCAGACAATGAAAGTGTTATCCTATTGTAAAACAAAACGAAGATATTCAAATTATTCACTTTATGAAAGGCAAGGCTTCCAATCATTGCTTTCGGCTTTGGGCCGTGTAACTCTCCTACCACCGTGTAAGTGAATGTCCGCTACTTAAACTAAGGAACGAAATTATTGTTAATATTTAATTTCTCAAAACAAACTAAAAAAGATACAATGATTTACTATATAGGACTCCGAGGTATTTGTAAATTTTTACTCATTTACCTTTAATGTCTTCAACTCGTCTTATTGCCTTAAACTCATCAGGTATAATAAGATAAAAGAATCACATTTGATTAACAACTTGTAAAATGGTACTAGGTCTCATCGACCAATGACATCTAATACGATACGTACAGTGAATAAACACCCTCAATCCGCTGAATCGCCCTGTATCCGATGTGGATGAAGAGAGATTACTCTTGTATTTTGTAAATCTAACTGATTAATATTGGTATACATACCCTTCTGATCAATCTGTTTATTTTTGTAAGGTAAACATACATGTTTTGTTTACAAAATAAAATGTACAGGAAATTCCGTTGCCATTTTAATTCTACATTCACGGTGCGATAGAGCAAAATTTCTGTTTGACAGTCGATTCGTATTTGACAGTGGTAAACAGACTATAAAACGATTTAAGATTGCATTTGACATGCTGAATATGTCAGTAAATTCTTCTTACCAAACTTTATTTAGTTGAACGCAAATTAATATTGGGCAGTGATCATTGTGTCAATCTGACAATCTCTAATAAACATTTTAAATTTAAAATTTTGATATCAGCCGATGCTACACAGCAAAATGTGAACACTGCATATTTTAAAGTAGAAACTCAGTTTTTTGCCATTCCTCTCCAAGCTGTTCAAAGCTTCGTGACAACCGTCTCATGTGTAAATCCCTTACATAACATGCGCTTTCCGTTTAAATTGTTAAAGTTCAATCCGGTTAGGTTGCTTAATTCATCAAGCCTCTTGCACTTTGGCACAACACACCTTTCATTAAGCTTACAAAATCACAGGATGTCTAAAATAAGGCAACAGTCTAATCCGATAAAAGCACTCCAAAAGAAACAAATGCAATTCTCAAAGACAATGTTGTTAATATACGCTATCGGTTGTCGCTTCAAAGATATACCTCGAATTCAAGAAGAACTGAACGAACCTAACATGTTTTTGTATACTTTTGGGATAAATTTATTGCAGTTACAATAAATGGTATACACATGTCTATAGCTATTTTGCTCAAGTTAGCTTGACCGGATTCGGTTAATATCAATAGCATGCACTTTTATTTCAGATATCTTGACCATGTTCAGTTGCCCGGTCACAGCGAAAACAAATGACATAGACTTTATTTCAGATTTCTTGATCACGTTCAGTCGGCGGGGTTCCAGCGAAAGCAAAAGGCAAAGACTTTATTTCAGATTTCTTGATCATGTTCAGTTGGCAGGGCCCCAGCGAAAACAAATTGCATAGACTTTATTTCAGATTTCTTGTTCATGTTCAATTGCCCGGGTTCCAGCAAAACAAATGGCGTAAACTTTATTTCACATATCTTTATCATGCTTGGTTACTCGGGTTCCATCGAAAACAAATGGCATAGCCTTTATTTCAGATTTCTTGCTCATGTTCAGTTGTCCGGGTTCCAGTCAAAACAAATGGCAAAGACTTTATTTCCGATTTCTTGATCATGTTCAGTTGTCCAGGTTCCAGCGAAAACAAATTGCATATACTTAATTTCGGATTTATTCACCATGTGCAGTTGTCCGGGTTCCAGCGAAAACAAATGGCATAGACTTTATTTCCGATTTCTTGATCATGTTCAGTTGTCCAGGTTCCAGCGAAAACAAATTGCATAGACTTAATTTCGGATTTATTCACCATGTGCAGTTGTCCGGGTTCCAGCGAAAACAAATGGCATAGGCTTTATTTCAGATTTCTTGATCATGTTCAGTTGACCTGGTTTCAGATAAAACAAATGGCACACGTTTGCATATCAGCAACTTAAATAATTGGTGTACAATTGTGTTACACAGATATCTTCTCCAGTTGAACTGACTCAAAAGAAACAAAATTGCGTACACTGGCAAATCTGCTACATGCACCCTGATCATGTTAAGTTAACATGATATCGGTTTAAACAAATGCCACTCTCTACGATGGGTTTTATGCTATATTTGTACTCAATTTGGGGGAATTTTGTTTTGCACAAGTGTCTGGAGGTTGTATTTCATAATACATAATATGGTCATGCTTACCCCGACGCCCAATTTAAATTAACGTAATATCATATTGCTGCCAGCAAAAACACCTGTCTGTATATTTTAAAAAAACACGTAATTAACGTAGTGTCTAGAAATGGGTATTGATAACAATAATATAGTCGCATGTTTTTGACAAGATAATGAAATCAATCTGCCCAGGGAAATCAAGACAAATGAAGGTAATTTGTGTTGGCATTTCTGTTACCCAGTTTATGAGTCGAATACAGGACTAATAATGACGGAAATAAATTGGAGGTTATCGTCACTGCTCATACTAGAATTAAGGGGTATATAACAGCAACCAGAAAACGAAACATTGCTGCTTTCACAAATAACAGAATAACAACCATGGTCTGATTTCCTCGTTATCAAATTGTTTCGGGAGGGTCCACGGCCGTGGATTAGTAGTATGGGGGTCTGCTTAATAACCCTACTTCGATTTCCTGTCGACCATCAGATATATAATGAATCAGACGCTTGGACAAGGCAATGGCGATTTGGGTTTTACGTGGTATATTCGCGGTTCTCCGCCATTTTTCAGCACGCATCCATTTACATTTGACAATCAGCCCCCTATTAGTGAAATTCCATTGAGTACGACGTAAGACCCACATCAAACAAAAAAAGAACCAACTTCTCTTTGGCGTGTCGATGAAACTTCTAAACAATTTTGCTAGTATTAAATTTTATCAAAAAAGTAATGCAGATTTTAATTTTTTTTAATTTTGGACGAAGCCTTTTTTAAATTTCTGTACAGCATGTACCATACTAGTTGCAGAACTTTACTCTCGTGCGATATTGGATAAATGTTGATATTTGTCAGTTTAAGAGTCTGATAAAAAAAAAATAAAAAAATAAAACAACATATGGAATAAAACTCGATTGGGGTTACCTTGATATATACTATCTACACATTCTCCTACAGAGAGAAGTCAACCATGATTAAAATTCCCAGCGACTGTCTGTGTCACTTGGACAAAACAAACGCATTGGACGAATTGCAAATCAATCTAAAGCCTTTAAACAGGTTTCTGTGACGAGCCCTGTGATCTTTAAAATGGCGTACACTTTCCCCAGTCCCAAACCTGTTTTTTTTTTTTTTTTTTTCGATAGTATTACACTGTTGAGTCACAATATCCGGTCGTTCAATTACCCAGACAAGCTTGGTTCAAATGATATTAAACAAATACAATTTTGTTCAGATGACTTCGAAATGAGTTATTGTCGGTTAATTGACGGAATTTTGATTACAATGGAAACCCATCTGGGCTGCAGTGTATGGTAAATTGTACTCTATTCTCGTTGAAAAAACAAATTTTATATTAGTGTTTTGGTTATTTTAAGACCGAGAATGAAAGTCGTAAAAAGTTGTATAAATTGCTACTTGTTGTGAAAAAATAGATAAAACACTCTCATAATTAGTGTCAAACCAATACAATATATGGGGCATATGCATGATTTAACATACAATTTATACATGTTACTAAACAATATTCAGAAAAACGCACAAATTGCAAACACGGGTTGCTATTCCTAAAAAAAAAAACACCATAGCAGCAAGGTTTAGCTCGTGACCAATACTCGTGGAAGGTGCTAGCCAAAATCTGGAAGGTCCTTTTAAATAAGTTCATTTGCTTCCCCTACCCTAATTAAATCAAGTTGGAGTTTGCTATCAGATTTTTTCCTAGGTGGGTAAATTACCGAGGACATATCTCGTTACATACAGAAGGCAAATCAACGAAAACAAAATTTTGAATTGCAATTTTCCCAAATTTCTACGAAATAGATTTTGAATATTTTGTAACATTCTGCCGAACTTACGCTATTCGGATTGATTACCCATTCTGACTAGACACTCAATGTTAATGACGTTTTGCTCTAAAACGTTCTCATGAAAATAATTAGGATAAAAAATATTACGTTTGCAACTATTATATTATTGTAATGATTCTATTTCCAATTCTTTCATCATTTGGACGTCAATGTATGAATCAAAGAGTTAACTCTTGGGTAGATGAGGATTTTTTTTTTTTTTGCTTCCATGCAATCAGTTGTATTAAAGTGAAAATCGATTGGTTCCGGTGTTTATATAAGAAATATACTGATCAACGGAACTGATGTTAAATTAGAGTTAAAATAAAAATAAACCGCAATCCTTTCTGGTTCCTTTTATAATTGAAACTTAAATCAGCCGGAAAATAACGCTTCTAACAATTATTCTCTACTGATTTGCTTTTTTAAAATCGTTTCATTGAAGTTAGGCAATTTACTATGCGGAGATTGTAGCTTAACCGTGCAACAGAAAAAAAAAATGTTCTAAATTGTTTCAAAAGATCGCATAAGGTTGATCGAAGAAAAGTGCTTCGGGGTTGTAATGCTCCCAATTTAAGTGTGAGGAAAGGACATCGTCCAGTTGAGTTAAATGCTCATGCTTTATTTCAGTAGGCACTGTCTTTAATTTGTCAGAGGGCATTTGTTTAACAGGGACGTTTATTGGTGTCGCCTGAAGACTTTTCCTCCTTTAGAACATTGTTGCAAATATCAAACAAACACCATCATTAAACTGTATGTTCTCCCTGCGTGAAAACTCGCTATTTTTCCCTAAAAATATATAAGTTTTTGTTTCCCTTCGCATTCCGGAGAACTTTTCAAGCGATCAAATTGGCAAGAAAGGTTTAGGTCTACTGCAGTGTAGTCACTATACGATCCTTTCGCCTACAATTTTGTAACAACAGACAAACGTGGCTGTCTACATACTAATCCTACTTCTTAGCGTCGTCCACCATGAGGTATAAGAGTGAGTGAGACGATGTCGTTCCGGAAATCGCGGGGATGGGTTTTACGACATTGTCCACAGTATTTAAGTCAGGAACTGTGAGAATTGGACAAGCCATCGTCCCGTAAGTGTAGCACCTTTCATTACGACGTTAAGCCCAAATCGAACCAACAAACACAGCCGGTAGATTGCCCAGTTGGAACTGTTACTTGTCATAATACAGCGAAAAACCGGCACGAAACCTGGTAAAAATCTGGAGTTATAATAACCAGGGATAATATATGATATATAAATTATACAATATTGCTATCGTGAAAATCCAACTAAGCCTGTTAAAAAAGAAACTGGCTGAGTGGAATAAAAACTCTTTTTAATTTGAGTATCTTTAGAAAAATCTATATTGAAAGATTTGTGAGGGTTTCCTTCCTGGTACCGTATGGAAGAGTTCGACATTATTTTGATTGGAACACGTACATTTTGTGACAAAGATTGTTAAAAAAAGCGTCGGGTTTTGTCTTCAATTTGACCACAGGGCAGCTCTTATATAAGAGACAATACTGCTTAAGCTTGATAAATATCCCATTCAGTACAACTTTAATCAGTGGGGTTAGCGAAGACGCCAGAGGGAAAATGTATCCTATTGTAATAGAGACAATGCTTTAATATACATTAGTCTCGTCTGACTAGAATATCTAAGTTCTGTCTGGGAAAGTGGTCGATGATTTTGTATTTGGTAACAACAGTTTAATCTTCAAATTCATTTGGCTTTACACCACATGTTATGTCAGTTACATTGTTCCAAAAGGTAGAGTGCGTGACCGTACACTCAGAACTCAAATTAAATTACACGAACGAGATCAGGTTTGAAAGATGCATAAATTAGCTTGAGTTAAACATGTTCACTTATCTTTCCAATGTTTTTGACGCCATGTATTTTTAGGTACATTGCTCTTATAGAGTGTATGGCACTGTCCCCTGAAGTGAAATCCAATGATCTGGTCGAGATAGGTGTAAGGGTGTATGTATGCTAATGAATTAAACGTGTTCACTTATCCTTTCCAAGATATGTTTTACGTCCAGGTTATTTGAGCTACATAGCTTTAAAACTAGTAATTAAACACGAGATAACTGTTAAACCGTGTATATATCATATTGAGCTAAACAATTATATTTTACAATGATTTGTGTTTGAGGTTACATTATACTTTATCTACCGTGACTTAGTTGTTAGCTAGTGAACTTATTAATTCTACTTCGATGTACCTTTGGTGGGATCGAATCTGTCCGTCAGTCGCCGTTAGGTAATGGGGTGTCACACGATGTGGCTCCGTCAATAGCAGGGACAAGGTAAAGTGGAAAATCCGCAATTTGTCTTTCTCTTAAAATCAAAATTCTCTCA
>JARFOD010072269.1:0-21857 GCA_031763545.1 Mopalia muscosa
ATGTCAGGATTGAGCGTTAGAAGAATGTCTGATTAGACTGATTTAAAAGTATCAGCTTTGGAACCACGATATGAAAGAAGCATCAGATCGGTGTCTGATAAGATTGGAAGCGGGACCCAGTAACTGCCAAGAAAAATAATCTTTATTAAATTATAAGGGAGCTAATGTGTGTTTGGGCTGGGTGCCACGTTGATATAGCTGATAAAGATCAGGCAGATTTGCTCGCCAAGGCATCATCCTATCACAAGGTACCTGTAGGAGTCGTACAGACACCATGCTTGAAACGCTGCTAATTTGTATTCTGACCAACCCTCAAAAGCTGGATTTCTATTGGCAGCATACACCCAAAATCGTGGGAAACCGAACGACTCTTTATCAACCAACAGTCACGAGTTTTTGTTTTGATAGTTCTTTTCAAATATCTTCAGACTCCCAACATTTGATTAAAACCGTCGCCGTGCCTCGTATGCAGCCAGTCTGCATTGAAAAGCTAAATGGGACTTGATCGTTACAAAATGAGACACTAAGAAAAAGTACAACGACTGAATTTGGATATTATTTAAAATGTGAACGCAAAAACTGCTCTTGATCATGTTTATAAGTTGGTCTATTCTATTGGCCGGTGGATTAAGGGGAAAATCCCAGATGGGACAAGATTTTGTGCCCTTAATCGACTCAGATAACACAATAGTGGATTGTAATGTTCCAAGGTTAATACACTATGTCTTAACCTTGGCTCACGAAGATGTCGCCAAGGCAGCATTATCATGTTATTGTGCTTAACCATCTGGTTCTTTCTGCTACAGAAGTCAGGTGTAAGGTGAAATTCTATTTTATCAACCAATGGCAGTATGAAAGGGACACATTATCATCCGGAAGATTCTTTTATCAATTTTATATAAATGTTCAAAGCCCAGCAATCTGAAGAATTTTTAAATCTCTCCCTGATCGTGTTCCTGTGAACACGTATGCTAAACGTATCTATAAATGTATCTCTGAAATACTTGTAGACTGATTTATTCATAACCCATACCAAATATCTTGCTAGCTACATTTTTAACAATATTTTATACCTTGTCATAACCTTCTCTCGAGATGTCTGTAGGTTACCCATAACACAACTCGAGATTAAGGTTTATTAAGAAAATTATCTAGAACATAAGATGATTCTTTAATATTAATTAATCTACACCCCTGTGCATGCCTGTGTGATTGCTTTTATAAATACATGTATGTTAAACGTTTTAATCTTCATGAAACTGTTTTTTTTGGTGATCGTTGACTAAAAGAGGACACAAAAGCTATTTTTTTTTTATTCCTTTGTCAAATAAATGTATCTTAGCACTGCATCATCTTTCATCATTTTTTAGAAAGCATAGGTGTATTTAACTCTTCATTTGAGGCTGTTTTCAAATCAGAGAAATCTGCCAATAGCTTAAGCTAACATTCAAGGCACAGGCTTTATAATTGACAGTCCTACGTTTACTATCTATGCTTATTTATGTATGCCTGCTTTGTTTAAAAGTAAGACAGTCTAGAAGTCTAATATCTGTTGCTCGTTTCTTATCCTTCTATAAACTTGTTTAGTCCGAATGCTACCATATACTCTCTCTACTACTGTAGGATAATCACTGTTATCTAGTTCTTCAATCAAGGTGACTTAGTTTGCCATTCTAGTCATGGGTTTTTCAGTGTAGCTTGACTAAGTTCCTATGTTTGTCAATACGACAGTATATTTAGTCACAACTTTGGAACTATGTTTGTCATTCTGTTTTGTTGTGTTTTGTCAATTTGTCATTCTAAACATTTTGTTTGTTATTTTAGTTACTATGTTTGTCATTCTGGCGCTATGTTTTGTCAATTTGCCATTCTGAACATTTTGTTTGTTATTTTAGTCACTATATTTATCACACTGGCGCTATGTTTTGTCAATTCGTCAATCTGAACATGTTTTTGTTATTTTTAGTCACTATTATTAACAATCTGGCACTCCAACATTCTTGGCTGTTCAATTGTTAGTTCTTCTACTCCCATTATCCCCCTCACACAGGGGTGTCGATTAAAAACAACGACCAATCATTCCACACTATCTAAATAATCGCTTGTGCTATATTTTTGTATTGTAGAGAAACTTTCCTATTCCAGGATTCGAACTCGGGGTCTCTGGCTATAGCAGGCCCGGTGTTCTCACCGACTGAGCTTTTAGGCTTACGCCAGAGCAACCACGATTTTCCAGCCTAGGAAAGGTGGCGAATTTCATTCTTTCTCTACGGGAAGCACTGACATGGGGCCACTAGAGTATTTTTTTACCGAGAAATTACCCACAAATGTTCTTTATTGTTTGGGTAATTCAGATTATCTGGTTCCACAAAATGTATGTTTTTGTATCGTAGAGAGACATTTTTGCTCATACTACATGAATTCCTATGAATTCCTTGTCCCAATCTAAGATCAAATACAAGGAAAGACCAACGATTTTTACCCAAACATATTATTTTCATTATATATTTGAAAGATAATAATCCATGTCGCATTTGTAATGGATAAGGTATAGCCGTTAATTGTTTTATTTGACTGAAGCAGGTATTGTCAAAAGCGGCTTATTAGCCTACTCTAAAGCTTAACAAACCTTTCTATTTTTTCCATATCTTTGAAGATAACCTATCACTACCACTTATACTTGTCTGATACAAAGCATCCTCTTCTGTTCCTATATATATTAAACACGAGTGCTACCGATTGCACAGGCTTGTCGGGCTTAGTTTCTCTGAATATATGGTGTTGCCTTGAACTTTGTCAAACCGTTTATACGATAGTTTATCGTATAAAATAACAATTTAAAGGTTACGAACAACAAAACTATTTAAAAAAAGCTTTATTAAAATATACCGCGTCGTCGGTGGATTGTGGGCCTACAATGTACCACCACTCGCGGGTCAATCAGTAGCGCTCGCGTTTATCCTCGGCCGGAAGTAGGCGTATACGGGCCTTGTATATCACTCGCTTGTATTATGCAGAGGGTTTTACTGTTGCTGTATTACTGTTTTACCCAAAAAGTTGCTTGGAGAAAAAAAAAATTACCACAAAAACAACGCCAAATGACTCCATATATTGAACACAGAAAAAATACTGAAAAAGTAGCGATTCGATCCGAAGACAATTCGAAGGAGAAAAACAACACGCAAATTTGCACTTTATCTTGATACCATTTAACTCAGTCAATAAAAATTTCTTCTTCTATCAGTTATATAAAAAAGTTGTCTCTGGACAGTGGAGTCACCTTGAATAATTACGCACAGCGTTATTCTTAATCTATATGGACCTTAGTTCATTTAGAGTCAAAGTCTCAACGAACAAGGTAACGATTTGGTATATATTCCACATATATATATATATATTCAAAATATATGAGGGGGGTTTTGGTGGCTATAGACATTGATTGTGTCGCTTTATTTCGTTAATATTAGAGTTTATAATAAATGCCTCGGTAAACATAAAATATTAAACATGATAAAAACTTTTTTCCATGATGAAGTAATATCGTTTTTAGGAACGTAGTGTGCAAACTGCATGTTGGGGGAAATATAATTCGACAAACAAACAACATTTGGCATTTTGGCGTAGTTTCCTTGTCGAGGGGCAAAATAAGCATTGCTGTGAGCGTAGAGGGCAACATGTAGATTAAGAGTTCCAAATAAATGCCGATTTTCGAGAGACGCATACAGGTATATAAAAAAGTGAACATATAGTCGGGTACCTGAAGAGTAAAAAGTAAATGCCTTTCCAAACAAAAGAATATCGCACATTATAACAGATTTTTTTCTTTTCGCGAGACGAAATAGTCATTATAGTTAATGCAGTTGGCAACATGTAGCTTCGGAGTTGAAAATAAATGCCTTGACCAACAAAAAACATCATACATTTTAACATTTGTTTTCTCTTTTCACTACAGACATTTATAGAAGTCAAGTTTACCCAATAAATGGATTGTTAAACTAGAGAATAAACTTAATTTGAAACAAGTTTATCGCATCATTTAAAAAAAATCAATTCAGATTCCATTTCTAATTTTTAAGTATGATAAAAGGTAAATCAAGGACGCTATAAATCTCAATATTTAGTCGTCTATGAATCCCTACACTATCTATAGGCACGCATATTAGTGTTGCAAACATAGTGGGATAGGTCTGGAGCCAAAAACAAAATCCCTTACTTAACAGAAAATGTCAAACATTAGAACGTATTATGGTCTTTTCGCGAGGCAAAACTGCAAGTTTTGCTAATAACATAGGCCTAGTTGGTTTTTAGAACAGTTAAAAATAAATGCCTCGCCAAACAAAAAAATATCAAACATTTAAAGGCATTCTTTCTGTTTGCGCGGCGGAAATATTTATAACTTTTTTTTTTAACATAATGGGCTTTCTGTAGGATTTAAAATAAATGCCTCGACAAACAAAAATATATTAAACAAAGAAAAAAAACCCTGAACATTTGTATTGTATTTTTTTGTAGGGCGTGTTTATTTTCAAGTTTTATTCTATTTTCGTGATGAGAGAAAATAATTGTTGTGAATATAATGGACTATAATATAGTTGTAAATCAATGCCTGGCCAGTATAAAAAACATAACAAAAATCATACAATATATAATGTTTTTGGTCTTTTTAGCCGGGGGAAGTATAATTCTTGCTGACGTTGTAGGCTATCTGAAGAGTATAAATAAAGGCCTACTATACGCATGTTCTATTACCTTATACGGGCTGTTCACAGATAAAATTCAGATCGTCACCTGAATCATATAGGCCTCTGCAATTTGAAACCAAGGACACAAACTGCTGATCAGGTCAAATAAAGTTCACATACAAGCACGACTGAATGACGTACACAGTGTGAGGTTTGTTTTATGTATTTTAATAGCTGCCAATGAAACATAAAAGCGAGGCTAACAAGCAAATGTCAAAATAATAATGGGATTAGTGGACTTAAATCGGTTAAATTTCAAGATGGTACAAGTTAGGTCGGCCCCAGGGGGTCTTCTCTATATTTCTTCTATATATCTGTTGTCAGCCAGAGAAGTTCGTTTGCATTTACTTTTAGAAATAACGGGTCATTTCAGGAGGGTTACTCTATCTTTTTTTCATACCAAAAACAACTGTATAACCGACATAACACCAGATAAACACTGCATGGTATCACTAGGAAATAAGTGTTGGTGACGAAAAAACGCTAGCTGGAATAAACCTCTTGTATATAATGATGGGTCAGATTATATAAACTGGTTTCGATGGTTTGAGCGCAGAACACCTGATTCGATTTATATACATTTATACATGTGCCTCAATTCTATGATTTCGCATGATTATCTTCCCCAGAATCTTTCGCAGGTGGTCATCACGCCCATAGTTAAAAATAAGTCTGGGGATATAACATCATCGGATAATTATTGTCCGACAGCTGTCGCCTCTGTCATTATGCAGCTATGTTCCTACTGTCAGTTTGGATTTAAGAAAAGTCATTGATGTGTCTTTCTCTGCAGGATCCACTTTAAAATCAGCCATAGGAGCTACTGGTAAAATGGGGGAAGTAAAGAAGGACCCTAAAGGCTGTGTCTATAAGATTAATTGTGATTGTGGCCAGTCATATATAGGACAAAGTTGCCGACCGCTGTCTGTGCGAATCAAGGAGCACCAGGCAGCAGCCCGCAATGGCACACTGGAAAAGTCTGCAGTGGCTGAACACTTATCCCTTCATCCCAATCACTCCGTCCTATGGGACAATGTCAACATAATTCCTGCTAACACAAACAATTGAGGAAACGTATGCTACGCGAGGCGCTGGCCATTCAGAATCTGAAACCTGAAATGAACAGAGACGAAGGCCATCCATTACCCAAATTATGGACTGGGCTCTAACAATAGCTTCCTCGGTCGACCGTAAGAGGCGAGAAAAGAGGTTGCTTTCTGTTGCTCTGGTGTTCACAGAGCTAAAAGGTAACGGGAAGCAGATTTGTTTCTAATGCCCTGTATTTGTGTCCGTTATCATATAAGTGAAATACCCTTGAGTACGACGTTAAACACCAATCAAACAAACAAACAATCCTAATCATTGTTAATCCAACTAGTGTGTGATAATTACTAAAAAGTTTTCAGATCTTTATTTATAAAGACTAAAACCCAATTCTGCATTACACATGAGAAAAAGGTGAACACAGTGTTAGTCAACTATCACCTTTTTTTGCTGGTGTAACAAGTGCTGGATTTGCATTTGTTTATGGGGTTTCCTCCAGATTTACCAGTGTATTGAAGCAAGGAACAGTGTGAATCAAAGATTAACCCAAAGGCTTAGACAGACACCCGTCGACCCATCCAAATGGACACCCTGAAGTGAACAATTGCCTCATTTTGACACCCTGTTTTAAGAAACTTTAACATGAAGGAGATAGGAAAACTGTCAATATTGGACACCCAGTTATTTGAAAAGTGAAGCAGAATTACCATTTTGGACACCATACTTTTGATTCATGGCTAATGCCCCTACATTAACTCCCAGTCAAACAAACAGGGCAGCGTGAGTCAACACAATTATATAATACCTGTTAAAAACATTTAATTTAGAAATCCCCCGCCCCCCCTCTTTCAAAATTGTATATATCTGCATAAATTTAAAGCATCTTGTTAACATATCTGAACCAAAGAAAAGCTTTAGCTACCCTGTGCATATGCCTATTTTGTATAAACCTGATAAAAATTTACAAGCTAGATGTTTTATTTTTTGAGTGCCATATATGTATATTATTATTTCTGTTCAAATATGTTGCCATGGAGCTTCCTACCTGTAGTGCTCTTTGAGTCAAGTGGCAACGAGAAAAAAATCTGCTGTCTTGCGATTGTACTGTAAGGGGCTGATATGTTTTTGGTTTCTGTATTACAACCTGTTATTGGCCTGTATTTGTTCTATCTTTGCCAGTGGGTGTCAAGGCTGGTTTGGGGTTTTCTTCACCTATTGGGCTGGCACATCATATCAATGAAATACCCTTGAGTATGACGTAAAACCCCAATCAAACAAACAAACACTCGACAGGGTGGTTTCCTTCACCCGCTAGACCGGCACGCCATGATATGAGTGAAATAATCTTAAGTACAGCGTTAATTACCTATCAAACAGTCTATTCTTCTTCTTCAGATTTTCTGAACTGTAATAAGCCTATAACTTACAACGATCTTGTAACTTAAAGTTTAAATGTAAATATATTTTTTTACATAATCACTGTGACATATCAGTTAAATGCCAGTAGTTTTTTTTTTCTTTATAAATATGCGTTGTTAAAGAATCAATAAAACATTTATTTACTAAATAATCTCTTTATTCAATATCTGTATTATATGAATTAGCGTTGAATGATGGATAGAAAACGGATTTTTCCATCCCTTTTCCGAGAATATTCCTGTGTCAGAATTTTCTTTTGTATATATTTCAGGGTTTGAAATATTTTGATTCCTTATTTTAAAATGAAGCTAGGAATTTGATCTCTTCTTGTTATTCAACCTATAAAAGTCAGACATATTGGATGGATGATTTTCATCATGATATTATCCGCGACGTACTTCCAAAAATAATTTTGCCCCAAAAAACAATTATGTTGTGTAATAGTTCCACACTTTCCAATATTCTCATGTACCCCTTTGCAATGGATTCCCACAAATTTTGATGAGGCATAAATTAAGTTTTAAGGTGTTCTTGAGCCATAATATTTAAGGAATGGACAGCCGTGTCAAAAATTATATCATTTATCGTAATTGATGAAAAAACCCATAGTTTTTAGCAAAAAGATTTTCTTTTGGTTGACATTTTATGCAGCCATATAGTCTGAATGTTGTATGTCAAAACTATTTTATTCCCTATTTCTTTGCTTGATATGGCCTGATTGCTGCCTATTTCATATTCCAAGCATTTCAAGTTTTGAAAAGCTTTAAGATTTTGAAGACGGTGGTTGCTGTGAAACACACTTTCTGAAATAGATCCATTTTATTGCCAGTTGCAGAACGAAGCCCCTGGCTAGCTGGATCGTCCCATGAGAACGTGGAAAGCCCCCATCTCCTCTGGATGAAACGAGACCAGAAGTCCAAAATTCGATCAAGAATAGGTTTTCTTGAGCAAAAAACAGCTCATACAATAGCAAATCTAGTGAACGCAGTGTGGCAGTTTCAGTCATGGCTTTATACTAGCAATGGTGATTCACGTTTTGTAGAAAAAATTCCCCCGACGGAACTAGATGAATTGCTTTGTCGGTTTTACCTGACGTTAAGAAAGTCTCGAGGCGAGGAATATTATGCCCATACATTTGCCAATATTCGCTCATATCTGGACCATTTCCTCAAAGAAGCTGGGTATGGCCTCAGTATTTGTCGCTCGTTGCAGTTCTGTAAAAGTCAAGAAATATTTATGAACAGAAGGAGAGAACTAGCGCTGTATCATAAAATGCGAAACCAAGAAAACATTAATAGGTGATAGATCTATTAGATTATTGACAAACTGCCATATTGACTATTATGTGAAAAGATAATGTTAAGTCTGTTCACCTGTATTTGCCACCCCATGGTATTAATAGGCATTGGCCTTTTTCTGGGGTTTTTGTTGGTCGGATCAGTTTCACCTAAAGTTGTTTTCAGGGAAATCTTCAGGCAGTCAGTCTCTCCATTGGACTATGTAAATAGTGGAAATTTTACCTAATTGTGGCAGATGACCGTAAAAAAAGTAACAAGAGGGATCTTCAGCTGGAACATAAAGAGCTTCTTGGTTATCTTGGAGCCAGCCTCATGACGGCATTTTAATTGCCCATTAAATTTAATGTTTTAATTGAAATAATAAAAGCATTTGCTATCATGTATGAGATCAACATCTCTTGTTATTTATCAGCGTTTTAGGGAGACCCATTTTTTTTTCATTTTAACTCTGCAACAAGGTAATATAAGCTTCTGACCATACAATGGTTATCCTGTGCAATGAAAACGTAGGCCTTAACTGAAAAGAACTTGATCTGTCTTTGTCTTCCCTATTTGGGGGTCCCCCCAGCAGTTGGAATGTGAGTATTGATGATTATGTAAGAAAAGTGCCCATAAATATACTGACTGGAAGAAAACTTAGATACCCTCGAATTTTACAAAGTGAAAATAGCTCTAATACTATTAATGTACGTGTACAGCGCCTTGATGTAAGCTATTTGCCCTTGTGTATGGCGTTAAACAGTAATCTGTTAATGATAGCTTACTGGTTTATTTTGCTTTGTCAGTGAAGAGATTGCTAACTGTATAAAGAGTTACATTTTATGTCCACTGGCCGCGCATCTCCCTTATGATGCCAAATAACTTTTTTATTTTATTTAGGGAACATTTTTTGATGATTGGCATGGTCTTGATGAGACATTCAATATACTATTGGAATTGCATACATCTATCAGACCTATTTCTGTTGTCCGTTGCAGACAATCGGGCACAGACTTATAACACCTTGACAACTTCAACAGTAAAGTTCACTAGCCATGTCCGGGCTCGTTTGGAGCGCCTTGGCGAGAAATCGGGTGCAATCATTGGAAATATCGTATCAGCCGTAGGAGGTTTTCAGCAATGGCTTTGGGCAGTCAAGGCAGAAGGACGTAACATTGAAGATATACCACCACCTGAACTAGACAAATATTTGCAACTATATTTTTCTGTTGTTCGAAAACCCAATGGACAAGACTATGAGCCTGTCTCATTAAAAAATTTGCGCTCAAATATTGAAAGATTTCTGCAGGAAAAGAGATACCCAAACTCAATAACAAGATCAGATGTTTTTCACGGTAGCCAAATGGCATTTAGAGTTCGAAAGCTAGGTCTGAAACTGAACTAAGATCAAAATCAACCATTCTTCAGAGGCGATGGAATTCTTTTGGCAAGCAACCCACCTAGTTCCTTATGACATACCCAGCACTTAAAATGACATTTTTCTGTTCAAAACTACCTCAGACTTTTATCTAGGGCCAAGGACAACATGAAACCAATTTATTTGTGATGTCATTGTATTGGGTCCTTTGATTATCTTGTCTACATTCTGTCTGGACTTTACATTGGCAGATATATCAAGGGTGGTTTCCAACACCCATTGTGCTGGGCATTGCAATATGAGTGAAACAACCGAAAGTACAATGTTCATCCCAAAAAGATTCAGATTCAATTTTTTTTAAATTTCTGGGGGTTTTTTTTTAATTTTTTTTTTTAAATATTACGAATTGAATACAATTGTGTACAAATGCAGTCACTTGATGAGGGTGGTGAACTATTTTGGTATCCAAACTAAATTGTATACACTTCCCCGTTTTAGAACCTCCCAGTGCTAATAGCGTAGTTATGACAATGATTAATCTTGCTTTGCCAATAAATTTTATCACGCTACAGGACAGACTAAGTCGTTATTGGCTCAA
Organism: Mopalia muscosa; assembly: GCA_031763545.1. Taxonomy (NCBI): domain Eukaryota; kingdom Metazoa; phylum Mollusca; class Polyplacophora; order Chitonida; family Mopaliidae; genus Mopalia; species Mopalia muscosa. Next base: position 10,459 of record JARFOD010072269.1, read on the forward strand.
CCCGAATAAATTATGGAAATCATATGGCTTTGAGCTTGTTATAATCGTTAGAAAACACACCAATCTGAGATTCCCCTTTTGTTGCCCATTGCAGAAGACTGCTGGAAAGCGGTTGCAGGTGCCCATAAGAACTCTGTTAGAGTTTTCAGAAACCGGGTCCGGACAAGAGTTGTTCTCCCCGAACAGAAGTCCGCAGCTGTGATCAGAAATATCGTGTCTTCTGTCGGTAGCCTTGAACAGTGGCTTTGGAATGAGAGAAGTGAACAGCGTTCCATTGAAGACATTCCAGCGACAGAACTTGATCAATACTTGCAAAACTACTTTACTATTGTTCGGAAACCAAACGGCCTGAACTATGAGGCAGAATCCTTGAAGAACTTGCGCTCCAACATTGTAAGGTTTCTTCACGATAAGTCTTATCCGGTCTCTTTAACAAAGTCCCCAACATTTTACCGTAGCCAAAGTGCCTACAGAAAGCGGAGACTCAGTCTGATGCCCACAGTACAAGAGCTTTTTTCATTTGGCGACTTATCTCATGAAAGGCAGCCAATCAGTCCCCATCAGAGTGACTCTGAGGTAATGATTCTGTCAAAATCGGCTGACAATGTTCCACTTGACTAAACAAGATTCACAATTTTTTTATATTTTTTATCGAAGCTGTGTCTATGAAAGATTGTAAACGCCAGTGCTTGTAATTAGCCTCAGCATTTTTAAATCTAGGGACTGTATTTTGTCACAACTTTGCCATACCGTCCCAAAATGAACTGCAGGATATCAGTTAAAGTTATACTCCCGCCAGAAGCATACTACACATGGTGAGATCAACTCGAGATTTTAAGACCAGCTTGACAAAACAAGGATAGTTAACTGTTAGCCATTAATATAATGGATTTTGAGTCTGATGTATGTGCATTGTGTTTTGATGGTGTGTTAAACCAGACACCTGAAAACTGTGATTGGATTGAGAGACGGCATTTCGCTTGTGTTCTCCATGAAAGTGCGTGGATTGGGATTGGTTCTCTTATCCAGGTGTGTATACTCTGCCTTGGATCCATGCCAGGCTGTCTGTATACTATTGTGTGCCTTCATAGCAGGCTCCTGTGCAACCATTCATTGCTTGACTACATACACATGTAGGGTCATAGTCCCGATTTTAACATTTTTGTTTCCATTAAAAAAAAAATAAGGTTTTTGGATTCATTCTTCCATGATACGTTTTGTCATGTTTTGTTGCCTTTAGTTAGAGTATAGTGTGTTTAAAACTAGTGTATGCTAAGGGATTAGTCCACTTATATAAGCTTATTCTACCAGTATGGCATCTCACATATACTAAGGGCTAAAATTGCTGACTGCTGTGATTAAAAAGGATACCACACACCCCCTTCAGTTATGGCCGGCGATATGTTAAGGAGCCAAACGATTGGACTCTGGCAATAAAGGGATTGAGTTTCATGCAGTTTCCTTTTAGTTTTGCATGATTTTAAAGTAAGTCTGAAAAAGAATCTGATAAAGGATCATATTTGTGAAATACCCTTCCGTATGATGTTAAATCCCTAATCCGCAAATTTCCTTGCTTTACCTACCTACCTACCCCCCTCAAATATAAGCTTATTCTACCAGTATGGTAGTATAAAAGCAGTTATGTTTGTTTCATAGGCATTGATTTAAAAAAACGTAGATACATGTTCTAAATCTCAGTTAATGTCAGAAAGCTAAAGCTGGCCTCCTTGCTTTTATTATCAGTGCCAATCTACCAGTCTGTTGTCAGCTCACACGAAAGATGTCAAGATTTCTACAGTGGTCAGCGCGGTCAGCAAATCATGCCAGCGAAACTCTCAAAACATTCTATAAGGGCTCGGGTTGAAAAAGTTGAACAGAAGTCTGTGCCAACAATACAAAATCTTGCCAATGCTGTCGGCATTTTTGAAAGGTGGCTGTGGAAGACTTGTGGTGATGAGAGAAATGTAGAATTGATACCTCCGCAAGAGTTGGACACATATTTGATTGAGTTTTATCCCGTACTTAAAAAGCCGAATGGAGCGGATTATGACAGGGAATCTCTTAAAAACTTTCGCAGTTATCTTGATCGTTTCTTGAAGGAAAAAAGTTATCCACATTCTTTAAGCAAATCTGTGGCGTTTATGGGAAGTCAACTCGCTTATCGGAAGAAAAGGGATGAGTTGCTTGAAAATCATAGGCAGAAAAGCTTCACTTCTGAGCAAATTAGGAATGATCTATTTTATTAGACTCTTAAGATGTGGGGTGAGATCCCATGTTTTTGCCTTGATCATGTGTTAAAATCTTCTATAAACCATCAACTAGACTAAAATAATGATGAAAAATTCCAAGTTTTGTTTAATTTAGTCAATATTTTAAAACATTTGTTATGATAAAAATTATATTTAATGGTAGGGCCCGGGTGGTAGCCGAGCTGCCTTCTCTCAGTTCTCTGTGTATTCTGGAGTATTTTGTACACATAAATTATGTTAAATATACCAAAAGGCCATCAGAATACAAACAAAAATGAATATTCTCTACTATGCTGTAACACAGAAATGCACAAAATCTCCCGGTTTTTCACTGTAATAAGGCTGTGTACAGTGTGAAATGGACAATCCGTTGTCATATAAGTGAAATACCCTTGAGTACGACGTTAAACACCAATCAAAGAAACTAAGGTAGGCATTCTAGAGTATGACGTTGAACCCCAATCTAATCTAATCTTACAAAATCTATGGTAGGCAGGTCTGCAGTACACTTTGTACATGTTTGAGACCCATACAATATATGAGTTACTGCAATATATGGGTCGGGATTTATTGGAAGTCAAACTGGAAATAAAACTATATTGGTTTTTAATTTACTTTTGTTTACATTTTTGTTTTCATATTTTAAAATACATGTTTAAGATGGCCCCAGAACTAAAAAGAGGTTCATATGTTTATAAACCTAAAGGGGTGTGTTCATCTTATTTGAAAACATGCCTGTGCCTTAGTTGTTAGCGAGTGCTCTTTCTAAAGCCTACTTTGATGTACTGCACACAGGATAGTCTGTCTGTCGACCCACCGGTATATGAGTATATGAAATTAAACCCCAATCAAATAAACACTATTTGAAAACAAGCACCTGGGCATGTCATTTTGGATGAAATGCATTATGTTCCAATACCAGTCATTTTGTCTGTTCAGGACACTAGAGGAACAATTGTTTCTCCACAGGGCCAAACAGTTAGCATGTTATTGTTCTGGTGTTTCTACATGTTTTTACTGTTAGAGTACAGCTAGGTCATATACGATGAACACACTGGTCTACTTCAGTCACTCAAATAAATTTTAACTCTTGTAATCTCCATATCAAGATATAAGGAAGTAGGGTTTGCACACCATCTATTAAGGAATTTTTCTTTTTTTCTTGTGCAAAGTTATTGAATATATTGATTCATTTTTCAATTGAATAATGTCTGTTTTCACCTCGAAAATGTTAATTGAATATATAGCTTAATCAGTATTCTTTCATATTTCAAGGCAGACAGATGTGGAATTATTTAATGGATAACTTCATCAAATAAAACAATAAAACTTAATTAACCAATTCTGAAATCAACTGGATAAATTAAATCATTGTATTTCGTGTTTGAAAATGTCCACTGATAGAACATATATTTATTTAGTTTTGAAGAGAAAAACAAGTTCTCTGAGCGGAAACCACCACTTATTAATGGTAATTCTGTACTTGGCTCTTGACAGTTTGTTTTCTGTACTGTCTAATCTTCCAAAATATTTAAGCAAAAAAAAACCAGGTACATAATTTATTTAGAACTAAGATTATATTAAGTTGATTTAAAGCTCACTGAAATGTATTCTAGCTTGCTGCCACAACCCTTGCAACCCTTGTCAGAAAATCTAAATCTGGCTTCATTACTTTTATTGCCAGTGGCTGTTCACCATTTACCTGCCAGGCCTACTCTACAGATGATGGACCCATCTACAGGACTCTCTGATGACATCGGCACAAAACTGAAATTCCCCGACCGATTCTCGAACAAAGCCATTCGCTTGCGGGTTCCTTATGCCAACCAGAAGTCTATTCCTACCATAGGGAATATAGTAAATGCCATCGGGATACTGGAAAGATGGATGTGGAAAACACACGGCGATTCTCGCAAAATCGAGGAAATTCCACCGAATCAGTTAGACGCCTACTTGGTTGAGTTTTATCCAATATTACGAAAGCCAAATGGACTGGAATATGACGCAGATTCTCTAACAAATTATCGCTCTTATTTAGATCGTTTTCTGAAAGAGAAAAACTACTGCTATTCTTTAAGTAAATCTCCAGCTTTTTCTCACAGTCAAAGCGTATTCAGGCTCAAGAGAAGGTCATTATCTGAAAGACGAAAGAAAAACTCTTTCCAGACAGCAATCAACAGCAACAATTCTTAAAAAAAAAATGTATTTATCCGAAGGTATTGAAACAACATGGGGAATACTATTTGCATTATATTAGCACCAGAAAATGAATAAACATCCAAGTTTCAAGAAATTGAGACTTAATAAAAAGAAATTAATGGTGGTCTTAAGTTTTGTCTTAGAAAGCAGTTATGTATACGGCGACACTGCCCAAGATACTAATAGAAAACTAATAAGGAATTTGTTGCCTATAAAGCCTTCATAATGGTATCAAAGAATACCTTTGACTTATTTAAGAACCATAATCCTTTGAAATGTTCTCCGGGGGAGCCACCCTGTGCTCACAAACACTAGGGGCAACTGGGCCTCCAGGTGCACACAGTGATGAGGCAACAAAAACCAGCTGTGGTGTGCTTATGTGCCTTTTGTTGCACTCAGAGACAAGGGGCAACAGAAACTTCCTCCATGTGGGCCTTTTAGTGCACACAGAGACAAAGGGCAACAGAAACAAGCTTGTGGTGTGCTTATGTGACTCCTGTTGCACAAAGAGACGAGGGACAACAGACACCTGAACTGGCGTCCTTATAGGCCACCTAGTGCTCACATATACAATTCAACAGAAACCTGTTTTGATGTGAAGATACTGTCTAGTCATTCTGTTGCCAGTGACATCACAATGATTTCTAAGTTTTGTCCTTAAGAATTTTCGATTTGCCAAAATTAGATAAAAGTATGAGTTTGACAGCCCTTCATTATGAAAACCTTCCATTATTTTAATGACAAGCTCAAATTGAATTTCGATAATGTGTTTTTAAAAATTTGTTGTCAAAAGGGAAATATTGAATATTTGTTAGCTAAACTTGAGTTGGAGGGGTAGATATTAAGCCCCTCGGAACAACTTCTATCAAACTATGCATCAATGTTATGGTATCTGTCATTCATATTAGGCTAGTTAGTAGTATGATGTCCTGGGAGATGAATAACCTCAACTGCATTGTACAGTCTCTTTTTTCCTGCTTTGGAAATCACTGAATCATTATAGCACCAGAATATGTTATACACAGTAAATGTGTAAGAGAGTTTTTACATATGGATGTATTTATATGAAAAATGTTAAAGGAGATTTTGTATATGACATAATTCACGTCACAAGCTTTGTTTTATGAAAATAATAATAAATAATTTAATTCAATTTGATGGTTTCTGGCTATTGTACTTAATAGGCTTGTTTTATCTGACAAATCTGCTTATTGCTTCATTCTGAAATGATTTTCAGTTAAATACAAACTCTAATAATTAACAAACTATTACAATAGTAATCTAGACCCAATTTGGGTCAACACCCTGATTTGAGTATTTGCCAGAAGAAAAAAAAGCACCTATTTGAAACATTTGGTTTTAAATTTCATTTGAAAAGGTTCCTCTCTATAGTGACGGTGTGTTAAAGTAGCTTAGAAGTTAGTGAGTGTGCTTAATAATCCTATTCAGATGTACTGTCCACAACATTGAGTCCCTCTGTCAACACTTTGACATGAGTACTCAATCGTCATACAGGTGAAATACCCTTAAGCATGATGTTAAACCCCAATCAAACAAACAAACTATTGATTGATAGTATTACACAGCATCCTGTACATTGAACACCCTTGAGAACACCAATCAATCGACCAACATTGAAAAGATACCGAAATTTTCAGGTAATTCATAGGTAGCATGTACTAGATGAAGCCGATAAAACTAGACAAAGTAAAAGACAGGTTGGAAGGGCCTGGCATGGTATCACTTCTTTTTGTGTTTATTTGAGCATCTAAAAACATTGAGAGAAAAATGTTGACGGCTAGGCTGAGGACTACAATAAATAATGATTTCTCCCCTGGCATTAGACATTATTGGATTATCTGCTATATAATCAAGTTCTCCTCTGCAATGAACACACAGTATCTCAATTTTCAAGCATTTATTCCACAAACTAGCTAAAATGCTAATGCAAAAGTACAGATTTGTATAATCCATAGCGTAGCAAGACCAGCAAAGGATGCGAAAGCTTCTCGAGTCCACCATTGCTGGTCACATTTGCTAGGAAGACAATTTTGATAGAGGTCCATTTGAGTATATGTACTACTATAAAGGAAATAAGTCCAAAGAACTACGCTATTTTTACTTAAAATAAAACTGGATGTATTACTACATGTTTATCCAGATGGATATTCGCTGAGAGCCTGTGTTAGAAATTAATCACCCCAGTACCAGTGGTAAGGTTCTGATGTTAAACAATTAATGATTGTACAAAATCAATCTCTTGGGTCGCATTGGATAGTAATATAAATTTTAAGCAGGTAAATTTCGAGAAGATCATTAGAGCTAAATAAGCTTATGTGTTGGTTGTGCAGGCCGAGAATTTGAAGTTTGAAATTTCGGTGCATTGTGTACCCAAAATGTTTAATTGGGTGCAGATGAAATGTGTTAGGTTCACAGATTTTTTTCGACAAAAAGCCAATGAATCAATACTCAATCGTTGTTTGATGACTCCAACAAAAGCATATAAATTGTTATTGGTGTAATGTTTTGGATCCACAATGTCTATATCTCAATTTTGGATGCACAAGTCGAAGTCTGGGCGCACCGGTGCACCTATATGCTCCCATAATCTCAAATCCTGTTGTGTTGCTGCCGATTAGGTTTGATGGACAGTATTGCGTATAGGAAAAAAAGGCCTCAATCCGAACATCACTAAACCCATTTATTTTTAAACTTTTGTGATCTTGGGACCTTTTATGAGTTGCACTTTGAAACTTTCGAACATTTGGGTCACATACATTTTGGAGATATGTTTAGAAAGTTTCCTTTTAGTTTTTCACGGTATTTAATCAAGAAATGAGGGGAAATGGAAAATCCTAAATGCCGTTGGATAGGAGGCTAAACCCCAAACTTAAAATGTCACCTTTGCAAATTTCCTAATTTTCAGAAGCTAGAAACCAGGTGAAATGGTCAATCGTATAACAAGGGTGATTAAGTGCTTGATTAATTTGAACTACTTTGTTGCTCTTCATGGGCCCTGAATATTCAGGTTTGTAGGTATTCCTAGATCCATTGTGCAATCTGATAGGAAAGGCAGAATACCAGCTCTGGGTTAAAACTCTTTTTTTTTTCGGGACTGACACTCCATACAACCAAATTTTATAATCAAACAGTAGATATTGCAAAATTGCATTTCTTTCCAAAGTCGCAGTCTTTCTTGTGTTCCGTAAATATCTTTTTTTAACCAAATTGTTTGATGTAACATTATAATATGTCTTAAGTGTGGGACAAAACACAGCATAAATAAGATTCAAATTCTTTTTGTGATCATCGCGCATATTTAATCCTTATACTGAATGTACTTAATTTCCTTGCCAGTTCCAGACGTAACCAAGAAGTTATGTGTGAGCAAGGTGGTTGACAGCCCTGACAATCCCGGAGGTCTGCCCTTTATTGACTGGCAAACACAGACGCCAACGCAGCATGACCAAGCTTGGTTTATAGGACGCCAGAGCAAAAGGAACATCCGAGCTAGAGTGATTATGAGCGACGATAAAGCCGAATCAACAATCCGAGGAATGGTTAACGTTGTTGGGATCTTAGAACGGTTTCTACAAGTCCGCTTTAATGATATGCGTCGCTGTGAGATCATACCGCCCGCAGAACTAGACGCTTACCTTGTCAGCTTCTTCCTGGAGCTGCGGAAACCAGATGGCCGAGATTACGACCCTTACTCGTTATCAAACCTTCGTTCATACCTTGATCGTTTCCTACGAGAGCATAATTATCCTTATTCCATCGGGGTGTCTGCACTTTTTACGGCAAGTCAGCAGGCTTTCACAAGAAAGCGCAGAAGCCTATTGGCAGTACGATCATCTCAGAAAGAACTTGAATTACAAGTTGAGCAAAGCTTATTTGGAACGCCCATGAAAACGCCTGCGATGGATTTGGATAGTTGGAAGTTTCTCTATAGTCAACAAAGTGCAGAAGTTTTGGCACACATGGGTAACCAGGCTTGGATGGATGTTTCCAAAATGGATGCCAATATGGCCTCTGAAATGCTTAAAGCCGAAATTTTGAAAAATCACCCCACTGAACGCTCAAATAACGCGGCAAATGTTGTTGACCAAAGCGGAGCGTCTACCAGTCAAGACAAGGAAAATAAGGAAAGTAATTCTTCAGAAAGCTCATGTAATATCGTGGAAGGTAGTGCACCTGATTATAAAGGAAACGGAGAAGAAACTAGCAGTGACAGCACTAATTATACCAATCTTAACATCCAGCCTGTCTCTGATCAACCATCTTCAGTCAGTCAATCTGAGAACTGTTTGATTGATGACCCTAACAAAGCCATGCCTACAGCAAACATGGCTATGTAGAATACCCAATAGAGGGCTACACAATCAACTATAACAGATTCATGTCTTAAGACAATTTTTTTTTTCGACTAACTTAACGCAATGGATTTTCAAATCAGCTACAAGTGTTTTCTAACAATAGGAAAAGCTAATGCCATGGATAACCACTGGGTAGATGTCAAAACCTTAACAGAATGATATGGCTTGTTGTTATATGTTATCTGGACATACATGTACATGTAGAGCTTTCCTCAATGTTAATATAACAGCCAACACTCAACTAGCTGGGTTGTGTGTGTGTGAGTGCTGTATTAAAAACCAGTATGACAAGCTGTGGGCTTCTACCAATCAATATTTGACTGTCCAAGTGTGCTATCTACTCCAATCATGTGGGGAATATAGTAGAGCCCCTAACAATTCCCGATTTAATGTTTTCTACAGAAGACTTTAAAGACTGCCTGGGTGTGATGTTTATTGCATGATAGGCAATGTTAATAATACTGGGTATTGCTAATGCTTAATTTGAAATCGGATAAAAGGAAAATATTTCTGCTTTTAAGGCAAAAATTATAAAATATTTAGAGTATTTAATGTATGCTGTAGCTGGCTTGTGTTAATACATGTATGCAGTACACTGGGGTTGGCCCTGACTTGAATAAACAGCCTTAACACTGATTGATCGGCAGGTGCCCTGAGGCTGCTCTCAGCACTAATCAATCAAACAATCAATCAATCAAATGCTGGCAGATGTGAGCCTGTTTATTTATAGGAGCCATTGTGGTAAAGATTAAAAGGGACTACTGTAGTATTCCTTTTGAATGGACTTGTGTGGAGACCCAAATATGTGTTAACTAATGAAAGGATTTAAAAGGATTGATCAGTGATTTGAGTTAGCTTTATAACAATTGAATAGATTTGCAGATATATAGCTGTGTGTTACAATGTAGCCATATACGGCTAACTTAACAATTTTCCGATAGAGCGAAACATCCTCACATTTTATAGGAGTACTATTATGACTTCTGATGTATTTGTATTATTGACACATATCTAGCATACTGACCAAAACATGTCGCTACAAGCCTACAAAACAAACGGTGGTTATGTAACCTTATATCAGTGTGATTAAAACTGGAGTTAAGATAGACTATTGGTTTACGTAATGTTCATTATGAAACATAAATAGTTTAGAGCTAAATTCAAAGCCATTTATAGTCAGTGGTGGCATGATGTAAAAGCTAGGTCAGATACAGATATCTCTATATGAGTGAAAAAATATATATGTTTGGTAATGAACACTTGCAATTTTAATTGGAAAATACATACCTGTATTGATGCAGTTGATATGCTAGTGTCTTCTATTAAGTTTAGATTTGATCTCTAATTATAATACAGCCACATATTTAATTCTTCAGATTTCTCGATATGCATCATGGACACATATATAAGATTGGCTATAATTATATATAAGCTTACAGCATCTAGGACATTAAGTCATATTTATACCACAGGATAAGAATTTGTCAAATTTTATTCAGTATACAAGTTAATGTTGCTGCAGTCAACTACATTGCATAATTCTTTATAATGCATAAATTTGTCCAACTTTCTTTATATCCTCTGATAAAAGTATGCTCGTTTTTCGAATAACCGAACAGGTTTTCTTTTAAACATCCTAAATAAATTGATCTATTTGTCTTTTCTAATCTTAATCTTCGTTCAGAGTTTGATTGGTTCTCGACACCCTTTGATACATGTATACAAGATTACCAATGGCACTGTTCTATTTGAAGACCAATTTATGGTATGTTTTGGACAATCCAATCAGAAAATTGTTGTTTCAAGTCACTTTCCAGGGGGTTTTATGGACAAAAAATGTTCATCAACTCCATTTGATATTGCCTAAAACTCAATAAGCACAAAAAAGCGTTGATACTTAATTTTCTAACTTTTCATCATTAATTGAATAAACCACAGGAAATCTGTGGGTCATTTACTGTCAATTCTGAATTTTATAGCTCGCCAGTGGCCAAAAGGAGTCAAACACAAGTTTTTCTCACAAAACTGCATATCAAATTTAAGAAAAACTCAATTTGCTGTTACTTTTCATCGGGGTATTCCCAATGAAAAAGTGTCTATAAAAACCCCTACTTTCTTTATACAAAAACTGATTGGTTTGTTAGAAAACGAGCGACTAACAGAATATAGATCGAAGTTGATCCAACATAACACTGAAATTAGCATTTGCTGTACTCACCTGGTAAGCACCAATACACCATCGTGCAATAAGATCACCTTATTTAGCAGCTTTTTGAAAAGGCTTGTTAGTAACCCAAACATTGGAAGCATACATACTCAATCTCGTTTTTACGAGCTTTCCTCTCGGTTTTCCACCATAATAACACTGTGTGAAGTGGGCAATATGTCGTCATATAAGTGAAATAACCTTGAGTACAACGTTAAACACCAATCAAACAAACAAACGATCTATGTATATCAGTTAAGCCATGTCCTGCTAACCCGATGCCTTTCAAGGAACAAAGGCTGGGCCGTATCCAGAGTCATTTTAGTTACAGAAAACGTATGGGTGCCCAAACTATTTCAAGCCCAAATT
>JARFOD010072280.1:0-21852 GCA_031763545.1 Mopalia muscosa
GGTTTCAGCGATTAAAATATCATAGACAGGAGGTGTGAAGAGACACTTGCTCCTATTGATAGGTCAGTCAGTGGTTTTAGCTATTAAAATATCATAGACAGGAAGTGTGAAGAGAAACTCGTTCCTATTGATAGCTCAGTCAGTGGTTTCAGCGATTAAAATATGATGGGTAGGAGTTGTGAAGAGACACCAGTTCCTATTGATAGCTCATTCACAGGTTTCAGCGATTAAAATATCATTGACAGGAGGCGTGAAGAGACACTTGCTCCTATTGATAGGTCAGTCAGTGGTTTCAGCTATTAAAATATCATAGACAGGAAGTGTGAAGAGAAACTGGTTCCTATTGATAGCTCAGTCAGTGGTTTCAGCGATTAAAATATCATAGACAGGAGGTGTGAAGAGACACTTGCTCCTATTGATAGGTCAGTCAGTGGTTTCAGTTATTAAAATATCTTAGACAGGAAGTGTGAAGAGAAACTGGTTCCTATTGATAGCTCAGTCAGTGGTTTCAGCGATTAAAATGTCATAGACAGGAGGTGTGGAGAGATACTGGTTCCTATTGATAGCTCAGTCAGTGGTTTCAGCGATTAAAATAACATAGACAGGAGGTGTGAAGAGACACTTGTTCCTATTGATAGCTCAGTCAGTGGTTTCAGCGATTAAAATGTCATAGACAGGAGGTGTGAAGAGACACTTGCTCCTATTGATAGCTCAGTCAGTGGTTTCAGCGATTAAAAATATCATAAACAGGAAGTGTGAAGAGAAACTGATTCTTATTGATAGCTCAGTCAGCGGTTTCAGCGATTAAAATATCATAGACAGGAGGTGTGGAGAGATACTGGTTCCTATTGATAGTTCAGTCAGTGGTTTCAGAGATTTAAATATCATAGACAGGAAGTGTGGAGAGATACTGGTTCCTATTCATAGCTCAGTCAGTGGTTTCAGAGATTAAAATATCATAGACAGTAGATGTGAAGAGATACTGGTTCTTATTGATAGCCCAGTGAGTGGTTTGATTGATTAAAATATCATAGACAGGAGGTGTGGAGAGATACTGGTTCCTATTGATAGTTCAGTCACTTGTTTAAGTGATTAAAATATCAGAGACAGGAAGTGTGAAGAGAAACTGGTTCCTATTGATAGCTCAGTCAGTAGTTTCAGAGATTTAAATAGCATAGACAGGAAGTGTGGAGAGATACTGGTTCCTATTGATAGCTCAGTCACTGGTTTCAGCGATTACAATATCATAGACAGGAGGCATGGAGAGATACTGGTTCCTATTGATAGTTCAGTCAGTGGTTTCAGCGATTAAAATATCAGACAGGAGGTGTGGACAGATACTGGTTCCTATTGATAGCTCAGTCAGTGATTTCTGCGATTAAAATATCATAGACAGGAGGTGTGGAGAGATACTGGTTCCTATTGATAGCTCAGTCAGTGGTTTCAGTGATTAAAATATTATATATCATAAAATACCTTCAGATTTACGTGCAACATTCCAATGGGTGAAGGAAACCACCCTCTACATCCCTGGCAACAAACAAGGACAAGCAAGGATAGCACAGACACTAGTTTGAGTGGTTAAAATTGACTGGAGGAAACATCTTTCTAGGAATTTATCTGGTAACTTACTGTAGATTAAAAAAACAATGTTTTGTTTCATTTGTTGGACAATTCGACACCATACTTAAGGGAATCAGACTTATATGAAAACAGATTGTCCACTTCTTGCACTGTCTCGTCTAAACAGAATGGAAATCCAGAAGGAGACCCTGTAAAAATCCTCCCTGAATCAACTCAAAGGTGTGAACATAAAGTTGAAGGAAGATCAGTAATACAACAAGCTAATCACTGCGCCATGGCCTGATGGCTTTGAAGAGAATCTTTACATAACTTCAATTATTAGTAGCAATGCTGCATTATTGTATGTGTTTTGGTTTTATGATAAGAGAATCGCTCTGCAAAGCAAAGAATAATTGGGCATATTAATAAAGCACCAATAAATCACCAATGTCAAAAGCAAACATAAAAATTTCCATTAAGGAACCTTTTAATGGGCAAAAATTGTGCCGACTAGGGTCAGGTAATGTGTTAAAATGAAGGATTGATTATAGAAGAGACTGTAGCTACATGCCAACCTTCTAGATGGATGTACATGTTATACCCAGTGTAAGAATCTAATTGATCTGTATTGAAATTCACTTCTCATTTTAGGCCATTTGCTTAAAGCTGTCTGTGTCCCATCTATTTAACTGTCAATATGGAATTAACTCATATATATTACTCACAATAATCTATTGGAAGAATAATTTAATTCACCATATGCAGTACATTAAAGTTGTTTGTTAGATTGGTGTTTTACATCATACTTAATGATATTGCGTTTATCGTCCATTTTTACTCTGTCTTTATATGGAACATTTGCTGCACCATCAGCTATCGATTTTATCATTGAGATCCATAGAAAACCTCTGATCTGTGATTGTGCAGTTAGATTACGGGTTTTCAGCAATCCTTGTTCACTCGACTTATTGTTTACAACATATCTAATCCCCCTGATCAATAATAAATATTAAGCATTCAGAAATGTAACACATTATATAATTTTTTTAAATCTCATCACCAACGAAATTCATGCCAATATAATTATGTTCACATGTTATTCATACAATAACAAAACATTTATGATTTAAACAATTAGTAATGTAAATTTGACATCCCATTTACACTATTAATTTCATGCTCAACCCTGAAATATGTGTATATAGATCTATACGTCAATTAAAAAATTAAGAAATATCTATCGATACTCATGCAATACATACTGGACATAAGTACATGTACAACTGGACATAAATGTGTTAAAACAAGTTCTAATAAACTATACTGCCATATTTTAATAAAATATAAATGAATTATTTAAGCATTCTTCAATAAATTATTTTAAAGATGATACATTCATGAGAAATGAAGCAAATTGGTGTTTATTGATCAAACTATCATAATCAAGTTGAGCTCAATATAATCTATTTAAATCTCCAAATGTCAAAAAATCAGGAAAAAAATTTGTGGCATGGCATAACATGTGCAGAAGAAAAACATATACATGTAATCCAAAATTGATCAGAAATGAAACAAAACATGGTAACAATATAAACCCCAAATACTGAAAATGTCTGCCTCTAAGCATATGGTTTGAATCAAGGAACATTCTATGGGACATTACATGATGATGACCCCAACATGCTCCAGGGAGTTCTAAGAATGCAAGTCTTTGAGTGTTGTCTCTAATGGGGCAATTCCACTGGTTAATTATTTGTGTAAGTTGATTGACGTTTTAAGGTATTTCAGTAAAGCATAAGAGCTAATTGTTGTCAGGAAGATGGAAGACCAGTTTCATGTACTATTGTTTACAGAAGCATCATTGAAAAATGAATGCTTCACACAAAATACAGCCAAAATTTGTAAAACAGAGAGAAAAAGTCAATTTCGAAGGTTTAATTTATAAAGCATTTTGGGCAGGTGTACTGACACATGTGTACAAAATATGCACTAGATCAGTTTTATTTGTGGCCATGTCCATTTCGGTACAAAGTGTTGAATGTTTAAAATAAAGTACTAAAAGTGAAAAACTAAAATGTAAAAGTTACCACCAATATTTCTGAAGTGTTAAAAAAAACCAAAAAAAAAAAAAACCTTGCATTGAAGTTTTATACTAAAAGGAGTGTTTAATTAACTGCCCTAGGGGAACTATAAATTTCGATTCTAGAAAATGAAACTTGCATTCTTAATTCCCAGGGATATTATTGACCATATACATGTATACATAAAGAAACAGACTGTCCTAGACAACTAAGACAACATTGTACTAAATAGAATAGATACCTCCTGTCCTGGCTTCAACATTACACAATGGGCATATACCTACAAGTGGTGAGTAGGAAAAAAAGGTTAGTAGTAGAAAAAAGAGTACATTCCAGATTAGTGGCAAGATGCCATTCAAGCAGGCATTTAACAGTATTTTGAGAAAATTCATGACATAAATACAAAGTGTGATGAAAACAATTCAGAATAAATTCAAACATAGTCAGTAATTCATAGCAAGGTGGTTATTTTGAGGCAGATATGATGCATATTAGAGAGTTAAAGATTAGTGCAAGCAAGAAATAAAAGTTAATGAATGAAAGTTAATGTATTTGAATTGTATAAAATGTTTAAATGATAACTCACAGATATACAATGAGATAAAGAGACATAGAAACCAAGCCCCAGAACACATTACACAGAAGGAAAATGTGTATATACCAACATAAGATAAATAAGCCATCAGTGAGGTAGATCAGTCTTCAATACTAGTTTGCTGATTTGGTGTCATAACCTCCCCATCCCCCAAAGGCACCAGGAAGGTTTCTCTCAATAGACAAAACAATGATAGGAAACTAGATCATTCCAAATGTATAAGACATGTGGTGACAATAACGTCTAAATGGTATTTATACCAATTAAACCAGACACTCCAAAGTATCCACAAGTGCATTGCACTTAGATTAAACAGAATATCGAAAGCAAACAAAAGATTTTATTGAGCAAACTATGTTGAGATAATCGGCCAATTTTGAAAACCAACTGCCATTCTCCACAATGGCTTTCATGTTAACAGAATTGGTAATGAACTAGGATATGATGGGAATATTGGATTAGATGGTGTAGTGAAGTATGGATTTAAAACAGCATGGAATCACTGGAGCGTACAGGTACCACCACAAGATTAGTGCTTACAATGTAGCTCTACCCCAGACATATACAGAGCAGTAATGGTCTTTCAACCTGGAGCTAATTCCATTCATGGTTACATAAACTGTGCAGTACCGTCAGAATCAAATTGAAACATGTGAATAATGCATGAAGGTAGTTTCTGATATGGTACAGTCATTATACATGTAGAATAGTCTGAGTGGCACATCAGAGAATGGGAAAGAGGAAATGCAGCCCATTTCAATAGCATTCCCACAACCATCCATCCAGTCCTGAATAACTTAATTACCTTCCTATTATCAGAAATGAAGTCTACAGAGAATAAGAACTAATCAACATTTCTGAATATGCTTGTAAACATTATGAAACTACATGGCCAAATTTGTGTTGTGTAAATAGAATAATTTTTTTGGAAAGGAACGATAGTTACTGCAGTAAATAAATAAATAAATTAAATTAATTAATTCAAGTTATTTAAAATTCGAAACAAAAAACCACAAAATGATGAGCTTTGTGCAATATTGATGTGGATTTCTGGTGCCTCTTTCATTTCTGTAAACATCCTACACAAGCATGGATTTAATTATGTAAAGTTAAAGATATCAACGTTTAGTACGACAGTTTTGTTGTATTCAACTTATTTCAACAAAACATTTTTATCACCTTTTTTATCACAGTAAATTGATTGTCTTTAATAATGAGAATGCCTTTGATTAACCCGTACCAGAATTGACACAGTGTGGCCAACAAATATACATGGCAGCATCTTTACCTTTCATTAATTCACCATATGTTTATGACAAAGTGTCAAATGTTTACAGTGAAAAAAAAAACCTGACGTTTAACATTTTCACTGAGCATATCAACTGGTTTCACCCATGAGGAGGCACAAATGCATGTTTTAATGGCAGCGCATAATGGTGAGATTGACCTGTAAAGTTTCCCAGAATTTAACATTGTGTTAAATGGTTTACAAATTTCGAAAAATGTCTGAAAAAGTATTTTAAGTATTTTCACCCCTGTACATAGTGGACAGTTACAGGTATGTGATGTTACACATGATGTAAGAATTCATTCACATTTTTGAAAGAGCGGTTAGGTGATTGTCCATAGTGATGAGCTCTATATTTACTCGATGTGATTCTGAAGAGAGGCCTCGTTTAATGTATTGGGTCCATGGGGATGGGCCCTATATTTACTTGATAGGACTAAAAATGGGCGCCATTTTATTTATTGGGTCCATAGTGATGACCCAAATATTTACTTGATGTGATTCTGAAGAGGGGCCTTGTTTTATTTATTGGGTCCATAGGGATGGACCCTACGTTTACTTGATGTGATTCTGAAAAGGGGTCCCCTTTCATTTATTGGATCCATAGGGATGGGCCCTACATTTACTTGATGTGATTCTGAAAAGGGTTCCCCTTTTATTTATTGGATCCACAGGGATGGGCCCTACATTTACTTGATGTGATTCTGAAAAAGGGTCCCCTTTTATTTATTGGATCCACAGGGATGGGCCCTACATTTACTTGGTGTGATTCTGAAAAGGGTTCCCCTTTTATTTATTGGATCCATAGGGATGGGCCCTATATTTACTTGATGTGATTCTTAAGAGGGACCACAGTTTATTTATTGGATCCATACGGATGTGCCATTAATTCACTTGCGACTATGGAGATGGGCCACAATTTTTTATTTGTATTATGGACAGGAGATATATTTTCTTTAAATAATTTACAACCAAGTTTTTATTGTCATACCACACCATATGTATTGCGGAACATATCAAATGGGTGGATGTAGCAACTAGTCCATTTACAACATTTTTATTTTCAGCTGCTCTCTTCGATGTTATTGATTATTCTGTAAATACAGTATTCCCATGGCATGAATCCTTCAAACAATGGTATGCCCATTACAAAAGCAAACAACACTAACTACCATTATTTCAGGGGATGAATAAAGCTATAAAGAGAAACTGTGAACATTATTCTACAGTTTCTAGGGTGATTGTATTTGAACAAGGGCTTAAATCAAGTGTGAATTGACAATTATAGGTCAAGATGACCAGAAAAACAGTTAAAATGGTTCACACATAAGGGTCTTCATGGATGCCATTCTTTCTGACAAGAACAACTGGAAGATTACACTTTAACTGGCTTACAACCTGTGGAATTATTGAGTAGACAGGCCGTCAACAGAATCACCAGGCTGCTTTTAAACTGCACAAAAAATAATTGATTAATTTCAGCTTTAAAAGCAATAGTTTATACAGTGTTCAAGTCAAATTAATTTTACAGCATTATGGCCTAAACATTGACTTTTAATATTGATAGCCAATTCAAGATGCCCAAGAAAAAATAGCTTTTCATTAAATGGTGTGTAGGGTTTTAGACCGGTTATAATTTACCATGGTTTGATGTTGGGAGTAAGTAACTACATTGATGCTCTCATCTTTCTTTTATCACAGAAATGAAACTAGAAGGGAGATAAAGAGAAAAAATAGATTTTGATTGGGGTTTTAACATGGTATAACAGTAATCTTGCTGATTTTCATGACAGCCTAAATGTCATTTTGAAGCATTCCATTTCTGTACAAAAATCATAGCCTCAGCCTAATTAGTACGGAGGTTTGTTCCTTTGTTTTGACTGAAGAGTGTCTAATTTATTTTGTATCCTGAGAGATTGTCAGCTTCTAACTCAGCTTTAAATAAATATTCTAGAAAACCAAGAGGAAAGAACCTAACGACCACCTCTGTGATTGACAAAGTCACACTGTGTGACTTCCCCTTATACATGTACCTATGGTCGACACAAGGACTCGGACCTGTCAGAGAGCATTAAAAAAATGAAAGTATTGGGACACCTTATACACTGAGCTTAAACCCTTCTCTCTATGATTGTTTGTTTGATTGGTGTTCAATGTTGTACTCAAGGGTATTTCACTTATATGATGGCAGATTGCACATTTAACACAGCCTTATTATGGTGGAAATCTGAGAGGAAACCTCGCAATTGTCGGAATGACAACATGTGACTCATGTACCTGGTGGTTGACAGGCGGACTTGATCCCATGGACGGTAAATAGAAGCAGGTTCAGTTTAGAAAGCGCACTCGCTACCACTGAGCCACGGCCTTGGGCCCTTATCACAATGAAGCTTCTCAATAAGTTTACTCCTGTTCACTAAGCCACCTAGTCATATAAGTTAAAAATCTACTGAAGAATTTGTTGTGACAATATCTGTGTGAAACTGCAAGCTTGTATATTGTAGCTATGTTTGAGGATATAAGTTGATATAAAGTAATCCGAAATGTGGTCTCTATGATTCGGGTCTCATCTCATTATGGATGAACAGCCATGCTGGACAAAGAGTGGCGAAAACCAGTGCCACCTGCTGTCAAGTCACTATAAAGGCACTGGGCAAGTTTGAAATCAATTGATAAAGGTTTCTATAGACATCAGGTTTCAACCTCTTACATCTGTTTGACATTTAGGATTTCTGTCGAAAAATTCCTGAGGACAGACCTGTTGTAGTGCAAAGTGAGGTCCAAATCTACACCTCAGGATAACCAAATTGGAAATCAAATAATCAACCTGGTATAATGTGCTTGAGAATTGCTTACAAATGACGTTCAATATAGCCCATTGCAGTCATGTTGCAAATAATTTGACAAAGCCATTCCAATGAAGTTTAAACTATGTGAACAAGTGCCCCATCCACCACTATGGATACATATATTGCCCGAAAGTTGTTCCAGAGATGTTACTGAGTTTCGGCGAATTTATTATATGTTTATAATAATATTTACAGTAAGCATTTTTTAATAAATGTCCAGTAATAAATGTCCTGTTGAGAATAAATGTGGGATGGACAGACAGACGCTCAATAGCAGGGGTCAAAAACTGGAATTGACAGCATCACAAAGGAAGTATCATTCCTTACTGGTTTATCCCATTAATGATGCACCAGCGACTATTGTTACATAACTACAAGGAAGTTTCAGTTCATCTAACAGAATTGCCAGATAAACAGCTGCATGCAGAGGTAGCATTCAGGTAGTGCTTGAATCCAACCACTGATCTTCAATAGCGCATCACTACATCATTTCTGTTTTGAAACAATCCAATGTTTCATATTATGTATTTTGGGTTGTTTTTAGTATTATATATGAATGTTTTGGAGAGATACATATACTTTAAGTCTTGTTTTTTTACACTTCTAAAGTAACCAGTAAGGCAGATAGAAGTCTTTCATCCATTACACTTTAATTACCTTCTTGATTGTACGTATGTATAATTAAGAAACACACAGCGTAGATGAATCAAACATTTTTATGGAAAAGGATGCTAAACGATGTGCAATGCATCATCAAGATAAAATCATAATTTAATTATATTAAATTCCTTAACTAGGTCATAACTAGAAATTTCTGTAATATCAAGACATGTTATTTCATCCTATCTCGATAGCTATTGACCAGTGAGCAAATTGTTCAATACTAAGTTCCCTTTGAGGACAGTATGAGAATGGACTGGACTTCAAACTAATGACAGATTGTATTACCAATATATTTGTAGCACTGATTTACTTGTTGTAGATCTTCAAAATAATTTATTAAAAAAATGCTTATTGTAAATATCATAAAAAAAATATAATAAATTCTCTGAAACTAAGTAATTTTTAAATGTATTTAAAAGATATGCTAGTATCAAGTTTATATTTGAAGAATGCTTATTATAAATCTAGAGCTTATTCTGAATCTCCTAAGACACTCAATCAAATTGTGCTGATACTAAATTTTCTATTACATGTAATTATTATATGCTATTAAGAAACTTAATAAAAATAAATAAAAATATGCTCATTTTAATCCGTTTAAATCACAAAAATATCCTGATATATGCCCTTGTGATTAAAATATGCCACAAATCCTGTCAGAAAATTAGTCCTTGAAGCAAACTAATCATTCACATGTTATGATTAAGATTTTTACTGTTTCTTGTACATGGAGGTAAACTACTCTTCAGCGTGCGGAAGTTTTAAGTCATACACAAGGGTATTTCCCTTATATGATGATGGATTGTTCACGTCACACTGCTCCTTGCCACAGTGGAAAACTGGGAGGAAACCTCGTAAAAAAACACCCTGCGATTGCCGGAGCCACATCTTTTGACTCACTCATAAACTTGATAGTCAACAGATGGACTCGATCCCATGATCAGTAAATTGGAGTAGAATTAGGAAGGGCACACTCAGCGTGAGGAAGGGGCACACTCAGCGTGAGGAAGAGACACAAATCAACCAATTCATCCATCCCAAAAATACAGTTAAAAAGAGCTGTAAAATTAGTTTTATTCTCTGGCATATCTTTGACATGCTTAGAAAAATAATGAACACAAAATCTTGCGTAAATCTTGACATAAACAATTGTTGTGTGTTTTTAATTTTGGGATATGTTAGTTGGCACACTAATTTCATGAATAGGATTTGAATTGCTGATATTCAGAAACATTGTAAATAAAACCCACCCACTGATCAGTAATTGTCTATGAACAGGTGAGCATAGATATGTTTTATTGTAGATTTAATATAATGACAGTAGTCTATACATACATGAGAGAATAGGGTATTTATGGTAGGCCTCTAATAGGAGAGCCATGTTTTGAGCATTAATCTAAATGCTTGGCAGTTTGGATTAACCATTGAGCTATCTAAGTTATCTCCAGGTTCTACTCTTTACTGATAGATCCTGGAACGGACTAATCATGACCTGGTCTAGCTCTCTGGCTCCACACAAGCTGCATCATTAAGCCATTGGATTAATCTGCTTTTCTGTTAAATTTATTATCACTATAAATCTTCAGAGCTTCCAAAACGCTCTTCTTCATCAGAACCATTTGAAAGGATTTCCTTGTCAAGTAGACATTATTACAGAGAGCGATAAAGTAGAGTCCATTAAACAATAACTCATATTAACTGCTTACATGTACAACTTAGTTTCATTATTCAGAAATTGACATTTTCAATACAATTTTTGCTGAGATTGTACAGCTGTTTAAATGAAAATTGTTCTTAAAACAGCAAAGTTCGGAATTAAAGACATTAAGTAATTAATTTATATGGCAAGTGTCAAAACCATACTTTAGTAATCTAGCTTCAGTTTGTTTGTTTGATTCGGGTTTAATGATGTATATAAGGTTATTTCACTCATATGTCTCCATTGGGTGAAGGGGTACACTCTTGATTTGAGTGCAACAAACAAAGACAGGATAATCAAAGAACGTAATACATTTTGACCAGGGTAACCACATGGACTGGTTATACAATTCTTGCCCTGGATGCAATCATTTTCAAAAACTAGGTAACACCCATGAGAACTGATTATCCACTTCTTGCTCTGGTGGCAATCATCCCAGAAAACTAGGTAACACCCATGAGAACTGATTATCCACTTCTTGCCTTGTCAGGATTAAATATGGTGGAAAATATGGTCAAAAACCTAGATGAAAAGTTATTAAGAACCACCCCTGTGATTGCTTAAGACAACTTGTGTTTCTTTCACATAATAAGGTCAACTGAGAGACTCCACACTTTCACTGTCGATAAAGTTCTGGCCCTACACCTCCAGACAGGTCCTTAACATACTCTACCAAAAGAGTGTATAATATAGAAAAATACATATACATGAATTTATGTAGAGAGATAATCTCCATTTTCGCTGTTAAAATTTGGGGCTCATTCTGCCATGAGCCTATGTAGCTCAGTCGGTAGAGTGTTTGGCCTGTAACCCAAAGGTCCCTGGCATCAAGCAATTGTGACTCTCTTTATTCATTTGAAATATACTAGTATATAAAGTTGTACAGATGACTACCTTCTTAATGTCACTAACTCTAGAGTAAAAATACTACAGACATCAAAATGTAAGTTTTTCCCTTAGATTAAAAGAAATAAAATTCAAACTTAGTTGGTGACATTTCAAAACGATGGTGTCTGCCCGAAACCAAATAAATTCTGTTTGATCAGATTAAAATCACAAAGAGGACATTATATTGGAGAGTGAAAGGCCAACAGGGAATTCTGTCTCATCTATTCCAATAGAAACAATCAGCTGGTGTTTGCGTTTCCATGGATATAGCACCTATAAGTTTAAAGGGTCAAAGAGTAATGTGGAGACAGCCACCCTGTATTATATTATTTATGACACGTTAAAATGGAAATACTATGTCCCCTTAATGCTTTCCCTTATGAAGAAATAGGCTGCTAGAAATTTGACAGCAGTAAGTGGTTGACTTCATTGTCACTATGCTTGTAGAGTCTTCCCCCAACACGAACAGGAGAAAACAATAGTACCAGACTGAAAAACAAAGGCCTCAAAGAGCTTTAATAAAGGAATGAGCGAGCTTTGAGAGTTTTCCCAATATCCATGCAGCATGGAAGCTTTCGGTAAAAACTGCAGTATTGATTGCAATGCCAGAAATAGACCTTATCCCAATATACTGACCAGCAACATACAGCAAATCCTTCACGAGGATAAACATTCAATTGACAACACTGGCACACAAGGCACAGACCTTTTCTTTACACCGAAAGTATAATCTTAGAAAATCTCCTTGCATTGCTGGCAGGTCAGAGCGACAGAGAAATTAATTCCAAAAGATATTTTCAAAATGCCAAACAAGCTGACAAAAAGCTTTCATAATAAATGTAATGATGGAGATGATTAACTACTCTTGTACTTGATCGCATGGCAAAAGCTTTTAAGAACCAGATAAATTAACAGGAAAAAAGAGAGATACATGTAGAATCATCTCCTTAAATCATCATTTCTATGACATAGCATAAACCATGTTATCTTTTGTTTGGATAGGCCAACAGACTATACATGTACGCCCAAAACAATACACCAACAAAGGAAATTTATTTACAGTAAATGCGAGATCGGAAATTCATGTCATTTTGGTTTGCCAGTGAAGGTTAAATTCACCACTGAGAAAGTAAGTGACTGATGGGACAAGCACATGACACTAATCACTTTGCAATATGACAAACAGGCTGTGTGCTGTCCAATAGCTCATAGAGTCCTGGTGCACCGGAAACTCTCAAGAGCCCACATGTCATTGCATTTTGGAAGCTTGTTCATGAAACCCAATTTATCAGTAACTAAGATTTCTTTCTACAGATTAATATCAACCAATTCAGTTTATACACTTGATGTGTTGTTGTAAGTTGACGAAGATGATTGCAAGAGTCAACCATGTTGTGGAACTGGTGCTCTGAACTATCCAGGGAAAGGTACAGACTATGTGAAATCCATCATGTAATGTATGGGTAACCGGACTGTCAGTTATGTTTGAGGTTAGCTGGTATCAATACATCCAACCAGGTAAAGATGAATGTTAAGTCCTATCCTTTCAGCCGTGAAATCATTCTCCCAATCTGTGGGCAATTGCTCTCTCAACAAATCCAAGTAATGACTTAGCTACGTGAAAAATTGTGCAAATTTCCCCGAATAAGAGGGATAGTAGTTTTAGTAGGGGACATCATTGATGGATCAATTACTAAGCAATCAGCCATCTATCAACCTATCAATCTGGTTAAATCAATGATAGCAAGGGCCATAGATGTTGCTCACAAATCGCAGAGCGCTATTCTTACAGGCAGTCTGTCTTATTTGCTTACACAGATTGACAGAAAACAGTACTGATAACCGAGGCACCAGTGGTGTCAGCTGAAGGCATCAGATGTGACTGAAAGCCATGCATGTGTTATCACTACTCTCAAACAGCACTATCCACAGAGGAGCTCAAGATACCAGACATTCCAAATAAGTGAAGCCTTTCATAGGTATTAAAGTGAATTAAGGTGGTTTTGTAACTGGCTCAACATGTTTTCTTGTTAGATTTCCATTAGATCATGAAAGCTTGTCCACATCTACTTTATGTCAACACCCATGGTTAACTAGTGCACAATTTTACAAAACATCATGTTATTTTGAGTTTATATATATTGTTGTGAATAAATATAGGATAGGAAACAATAGGAGCTGTGCTCACTGTTTTCTAACAAAAATTATAATACAGAAAGTACCTATATCACTGTTTCACCAAAGCAACAAAAAAACATTAGCAAAATAAAGGTTTCATTGTGAAATATGATTTTACTAAGAGGTGAATTCAATACAAGTAAACATAAAAAACGTTGTATGTCCTTCAAGCTATAATTCCTATTCATTCTTTATTTGAGGAGCCGATTAATAGGTTTGCCAAATTGTTTGCAATGTTTGTCTAAATTTGCATTTTGGTACTGATTTTGTCCAATTTTGATTGACAATTTTGTCAATCCAATGGTCAATTTGGGTAATTATTATTTTTTATTAATGCACATTTATGTATTTAAAAAAGCGCCAAAGCAGCGGCAAATGCAAATGTTGATTACCGGTTATCTCATAAAATTTTAGAGGACCGATTTGAAGGTTATGCCAGAAAAGATTCTGATATGACAGAACTAAGTGAACTCAGTCCAAATCACAAAATGTTTAATGGTTTCTGTTTTTATTTTGTGGTGAACAAGAAAAATATCAGAATACATGTAGATCTTAACACATGAATGGGAGTCAAAATTTGTCAACTTTAAAAATTAAAAGAAGAAAACAATACTAGGTTAAAAAGTTTTCATGTCCTTCACTTAATATCCCCATGGTAAAGCATATGAGAAGCTCAGACAGAGAGATCCATAAAGATCGTTTACAATGGTCATTTAAAAATCTAGGCACACGTCTGTAGTAAAAATAGTCAGAAAGGTGTGGCTTAGAGTTTAGCCTCATTAACCTTGTCTTAGAAGGTGCAAGGTCATTCTCCAGGGAGAAAATCCATAAACGTCTTGCTTCAGGTGGAAATATATGGTGTTGACACAGATGACATCCACAGAATACTAAACATTACAGCTCCAGAACTGATATTTAGACTCTGTACTACAGTAATGGGATCATTCCCTGGACACTGTGCCAGGTTGATTGACACTATGCCAGTTTAGTCCTTGATTTTACATTACCCTGACACTGTGCCAGTTTAGTCCTGGATAAAACATTGCCCTGACACTATGCCAGTTTAGTCCTTGGTCTAACATTACCCTTACGCTATGCCAGTTTAGTCCTTGATAAAACATTACCCTGACACTGTGCCAGTTTAGTCATTGATCTAACATTACCCTACCACTGTGCCAGTTTAGTCCTTGATCAAACATTAACCTGTCACTGTGCCAGTTTAGTCATTGATCTAACATTGCCCTGACACTATGCCAGTTTAATCCTTGGTCTAACATTACCCTTACACTGTGCCAGTTTAGTCCTTGATAAAACATTACCCTGCCATTGTGCCAGTTTAGTCATTGATCTAACATTACCCTGTCACTGCGCCAGTTTAGTCCTTGATCAAACATTACCCTGACACTATGCCAGTTTAATCCTTGGTCTAACATTACCCTTACACTGTGCCAGTTTAGCCCTTGATCTAGCAGTACCCTGCAACTGTGCCAGTTTAGTCCTTTATTTAACATTACTCTGCCACTGTGCCAGTTTAGTCATTGATCTAACATTACCTTTACAATGTGCCAGTTAAGTCATTGATCTAGCATTACCCTAACACTGTGCCAGTTTAACCCTTGATCTAACATTACCCTGCCACTGTGCCAGTTTAGTCCTTGGTCTAACATTACCCTGCCACTGGGCCAGTTTAATCCTTGATCTAACATTACCCTGCCACTGTGCCAGTTTAGTCATTGATCTAACATTACCCTGCCACTGTGCCAGTTTAATCCTTGATCTAACATTACCCTGCCACTGTGCCAGTTTAGTCATTGATCTAACATTGCCCTGACACTATGCCAGTTCAGTCCTTGATCAAACATTACATGTGCCCTGCCACTAGGCCAGTTTAGCCCTTTATCTAACATTACCCTGTCACTGTGCCAGTTTAATCCTTGATCTAACATTGCCCTGACACTATGCCAAACATTACCCTGTCACTGTGCCAGTTTAGTCATTGATCTAACATTACCCTGCCACTGTGCCAGTTTTATCCTTGATCTAAAGGATTAGTCATTGATCTAACATTATCCTAACATTACCCTTACAATGTGCCAGTTTAGTCATTGATCTAGCATTACCCTAACACTGTGCCAGTTGAGTCATTGATCTAACATTACCCTGCCACTGTGCCAAACATTACCCTGTCACTGTGCCAGTTTAGTCCTTGATCGAACATTACCCTTACAATGTGCCAGTTTAGTCATTGATTTAGCATTACCCTGTCACTGTGCCAGATAAGTCATTGATCTAACATTACCCTGCGACTGTGCCAGTTTAATCCTTGATCTCACATTACCCTGCCACTGTGCCAGTTTAGTCATTGATCTAACATTGCCCTGACACTATGCCAGTCTAATCCTTGGTCTAACATTACCCTTACACTGTGCCAGTTTAGTCCTTGATCTAACATTACCCTGCCACTATGCCAGTTTACTCATTGATTTAACATTACCCTGCCACTGTGCCAGATAAGTCATTGATCTAACATTACCCTGACACTGTGCCAGTTCAGTCCTTGATCAAACATTACATGTGCCCTGCCACTATGCCAGTTTAGTCCTTGATCAAACATTACCCTTACAATGTGCCAGTTTAGTCCTTGATCTAACATTACCCTGCCACTGTGCCAGTTTATCCTTGATGTAACATTACCCTGCCACTGTGCCAGTTTAGTCATTGATCTAACATTACCCTAACACTGTGCCAGATTAGTTATTCATCTAACATTACCCTGTCAGTGTGCCAGTTTAGTCATTGATCTAACATTATCCTGACACTGTTCCAGTATAGTCATTGATCTAACATTACCCTGACACTGTGCCAGTTTAGTCCTTGATCTAACATTACCCTGCCACTATGCAAGTTAAGTCCTTGATCTAATATTATCCTGACACTTTGCCAGTTTACTCATTGGTGTAACATTACCCTGCCGCTGTGCCAGTTTAGTCATTGATCTAACATTACCCTGCCACTGTGCCAGTTTAATCCTTGATCTAGCATTACCCTTACACTGTGCACGTTTAGTCCTTCATCTAACATTATCCTGCCACTGTGCCAGTTTCCTGAGAAATTGTTCTAGAAACTGCCCTGGCCGTTACTAAATTAAGTGAAATATTGTTCAAAGGGCTGAAAACTAACTAAACATTGCTGTACAGTGAAAGGGCCATCGTCAAAATTCACAAATAGTCTGAGACACCAGATTATTAATTGTATTTGAATATAAATGCTTAATATACATTGTTGTGTGAACATTTCCTATACACATACATGTTGTCATGTTGTTGGCAGTTATCAATGTGCATCCTATATGTAGTATGATTACAGTTTTAGTTTAGTATGATTGGTGTTTAACATAAACTCAAGGAAATTTCGCCCATTGGGCATGGGCTTAGGCAGACACCCATCCAAGTGGACACCCTGAAGTGAACAATTGCCTCATTTGGACACCCTGCAGGAGATATGAAAACTGTCCAAATTGGACACCCTGTTATTTGAAAAGTGAAGCAAAATGACCATTTTGGACACTATACTTTTGATTTCTGGCTAAGCCCCTGGCAATGGGTGACGGAAACCACCCTCAAGACCTCTGACAACAAACAAAGACAAGATGGGACAAATACATGACGACAACAGGACACCACAAACAGATCGGCTTCCTGTTCCCCTTTAGGTCCGAGAGCACCAGGGCAACATAAATTATCACAGATATAAGTGCAAATGACCTCGTTTTTCAAGCATTACAGAAAACAATTCTGCCACAAGATAGAGTGGACTGAAAGTCGGATTAGGCAGTAATGATATATTAGTCTGTTACACATTCTGGATGAGAGGACACACCCATAATACTGATAAAGTATTGGAATGACACAGCAATGATCAAATAATAGTTACATGTTTCTAGTGGAACAAAGGAAGTTTTCAACTAGACAAAGCAATAGTCGGAGAGCTAACAGATTGAAACAATAGCCAGTAAACTTTCAAGTAGCTCAGAATACATGTAAAAAGCTCAGAATACATGTAAAAATCCTGATAATAACAACATTGTCAGTGTTATCTCTTCTCATTACTATGATCGGGTACTGCAGTAAATCACGTGGGTCTTTGTTTCTACAAAAAACCATCTATCTTGTTCTTGTGTGATCAGTTTACCAGGTATCCTGTAAAACTATCTTATCCAATAACACTTTCGTAAGCAACAAGATAATGAAATAATCAATTATGATCATATTAAGTTGTCAGTATATGATAATATGTGCAAATAGAACCTAATGGAGTGATGAATGGATAACTTCTTATGTATATTTACAGTTAGTCCAGGGCTGTGAAGTTAAATTATTATCTCTCAACAATTAAATTATTGTTTATAAGTAAAGATTAGGCGTTTGCAGTTAGTTTTGATTGTATTTATTTTTGTCCAAAATTTTTGAAATAACGATTGCTTGTTTGTTCGTTTGATTGATTGGAGTTTAATGTCATACTCAAAGGTATTTCACTTATATGACAAAGGATTGTCCACTTCACACTTTTCCTTGCCTTATTACTGTGGAAAACCGAGAGGAAACCTTGTAAAAACCACACCCCTGATTGCTGGATAATGAAAGAATGAAAACAGAAAAGTTTCATGTAACCAATTTATTAAGTTTCAGATCCACACATTTAAAAAAACAGACAAAGCATTTCAAAACTATTAGTTAACTATTACGGCACCCACACCTAATAAAAACTGGATATTTATTTTATTTGATGATAATTGGCTGTATTTTGTTAGTCTGTTTGAATGGGGTTTAAAGTCGTATTTAGGGGTATTTCACTTATATGAGGATTGATTGTCCACATCACACTATTTTTTGTCTAATCACGATGGAAAATCAAGAAGAAATCTTGTATAAACAAGACATAGCCACATCGTATGACACACTTATATCTCTGATGGTCGACATGCAGACTCGATCCTACACTGAAGTAGGATTAGTCATTGCAAACGCTAATCACTAAACCAAGGCCTCAGCTTGATTTGCTGTTAAAACAAACATTGGTGTTAAGAACAAACTGTCAAATCCTTGTTTATGAAGATCACATCTGAAGAAAAATCTGTGCAGTTTGATGAGCAAATTCAGGACAAGCTTTGACTACTAGGTAATTATTGATATACACCCTCACAGGTTTATTTTCTTTGTCCAAACAAAACTAGTTTTTAAATCAGCCAGATTTGGAAAGTAAAAGTGCCACTTTAGTATTTCCCCTCGTTATAGAATAGATTTATACTTTGGAATAGTTCAAATATATCAAACATGGTCTTATTGGGATCAAAATAACACACCAGAATACTATTGTATTGGGATGCTATAGAAACATTAAGTGTCTCCATTGAGACAGAATGTTAAATTCCTTGTGAAGCATTCAGCCATAACATCAAAACCAGAGTGTTTAATTTAAAACTTTTAATATGCAACAGTTGAGAAAAATATCTAGGAATGTTAGTTTTATTTCAATAATAAAACATTAAAAAAATGGTTTCTATGGCAGAAGACTATATTGAAAAAATGTTAAAAATATAAGAAAAATTCAAATGATGAGGTCAAAATATAAGTCAATCACATCTTTCTTGGTTTTAACTTAAATTGAACATTTCATTACAGTGAGCAGAAAAATAATAAAATAAAAGACTGTAGTGAGATTGTGCATATTTTCCATCCTAGGGCAATAATTGAAAAATATTTCAGTCACAATCAAAGTATACTGATATACTGATTAAATGTTTTTGTTATCGTTATGGCAACAGGTGGTGTCTCATGGCACAAACTGTTGTACTGTATGGCCATATAAATGTGCAACACAATAGGAATTCAGTGTTTTTCTTTGACATTTAGACTTGGTACCATCCTTGATAGTATTTCATCCATATGAGTGTCAGTGCTTCTGGCAAGAAACACATGACATACAAGATGGGACAATAAAACAAAATGTGCTATTCTTCATAACTTGACACGCTCACCATGTCTGCCCCAAAGGGTCCGGAGGGCATCAGGGCTAAGAAATGTCACAATAACCACTTGCTTACATGTACCAAATCCCACCACAATAATTAAAAAAACTTCCATGTTGAGAATAAAAAGCAAACTGAAAGCAGTGGTGGAACATGTGGGGAGTCTGGTGACTGGATGTTATTGCCATTACTATAAGTGAAGCAGTTGTCCTTATAGCTAGAACATTCAACACAGTGTGTAGAGAATAAAATAAATAGCAAAGATGAAAAAGTATGCATAGAGAAGCGTGATTGTAACAGAGTAGAATTGTATACAAACATTGCTTTCTTCAATCAGATCTTACAGCAGGATTATCTGTGTTGTTTATTTTTGAGGGTTGAGAATAGAGGTGTGTGAGTATATGGGGGCGAGGGGCAGAGTACCATATGCAGCACATGGCTTGTCAGGCTGGGTGAGGCCTAAAGGGGAGTGATGATACATAACGTGGGAAGATTCCAGCTGCACACCTCCAGACCTGCCCGTTGTCAGTCTGAACACAACCAAGGCCACTACAATTACTACTCACAGTCAATCGTAATGGTGCTAATAATTTAACGGCTTTTCAGAACATCAAATATGGCAGTTAACAACATTAACACCATTTGGACTCAATGGTCTTTTCAGATCCTGTATCATTACAAAAAATAGCCATCAATTTACCTAGTACACTCATATTACCTGATAATTTAGCAGACAATTTCTGAAATGAAGGCTATGAACATCTATATTACGGTTTGTACTTAACTCAGTACAGTCAAAGCCACAAGCAGCGTCTGAAGGTGTTAGAAAAAAGTAGCTAGACAAAAGAGGTGCCAGCAACAAATCTGCTACTGTAAACAAACTAACAACTGTAGGTATGTGTCTGGATATGGAACTTTGAGGAAGTTAATCAGACCTCATTATTATTAAGGCATACCAGGTAGTGTAACAACTTTTCCTGAAGTAAAAATCCAAATCAGTTCTACAGGTGCCTGACAAAAATTTATTTTATTCACAACCAAGGCTTGAAAAGTTTTTTTTTCCTGGCAACGAATGACAATTGCCAACAAATTTCCCACTATAAAATGCGAATGCTCATTTTTAGGATTCCTGTCTATCGAAGTCACACATGCTCTGAAAGATTATTCCCGATGGTCTAAATAACTTAATAACAATTTGAAAACATGCAGGCGTACACCACGACTTATAACTGGCATTTATATCTGATTATAACTGTTTGAGTGGTGGGCACAGTAGCACATGCTGTGACACGCGGAACTTGGCTATGGCTATATGCTGAACAGTTGTTTGTACCAGCTATCAGGCAGAAGCTTATAAAGGTTTAGTTATTAAGATAATAGAGATATTGTTTTATAGGATGACAAAATTTTCTCTCTCTAAAAAATTTCCTGAGAAAACTGTAAGATTTCCTGACAATGACTTTCTCGTATTCCTTTACTTTTTTGAGTCATGTTCACCACATTAATTGGCAAGAGGCGATGCTTAAGGTTATTTCACTTACATGTACACGTATATGATTGCATACCAGCACAAAATATGATGGAAACACCACTCAATCTCACTGGCATCAAATAATGAAGAGCAGGCCTGTGCTGAAATCTTTTCTGGCGGAACCTTCAAATCCGACCTTTAAAATTTTGTGAGATAACCTTGCTTTTGCATTTTGCCCTGGTTTGCTGATTTTTTAAAAGGTATAAATGTACCTTGATGAAAAATAGAGCAAAATTGCTTTAAAACACAATCTTCCTTGATTGACACAGTTTGTCAAAACCAGTTGCAAAATGCAAATTTAGATGAAGACTGCAAACAATTTGGGACACCTAAAATATAGGTCCTCCTAAGTTAAGTTTGCATAACCATGCGGGAAACACTGTTCTCTCCGCTCTCCGCAACAGCACAGGTTTGATTGTTTGTTTGTTTGATTGGTGTTTAACGTTGTACTCAAGGGTATTTCACTTATATGACGACGGACAAAAATAC
>JARFOD010072291.1:0-21851 GCA_031763545.1 Mopalia muscosa
TCATAATCACTGTCGCCGGCCTGAACACACGTGGCGATTTTCCCAGCTCTTGGTACAATCGCCGCGAACGGGCGTTTATATTCGCCCATGTTTCCCCCCGCATTTTAAGCGCCCTTGAAACCCAGTGAAACAGCTTCTTGAATAGGAGTACGAGTAGCGGATTAAGTTCTCTATAAATAAAAAAAACATGCAATTCTTTTAAATCTTCTCTATGTGAGTAAAGGTATTAATATACAATAGTATACTAAGTATACTATAGTATAGCCAAAATAGCTAGATATGCCTATAAGAAGTATTAAACAGGTGAAACACTATTGGTTTTAAAATTCGAAAAAAGAGAATGTTTAAAAAAAACAACAAAACAGCATTGATAGAAAAGGGGTTAGAGATCTTGTTAATACTAATTACGTAGTGTTCTTTGCAAAATCATCATCTTTTAGTCTGACTACACGTAGCACTTCCTTGACTTTTCGATTTTTGTATACTATGATATCCCTCTATTTGTTAATAATGTCATTCTTTCAAATCGGTATCCTCATAAAACATTTTGATTAACGCATGAGGTATGGTAAACTCTAGCTCTCGTGTCGACTGCACAGAAGGTAATCTGTCTGATAGCTGCACAAAATGGTCAATCTGTTAAATTCCAGGACATAAAAAAAAGCTACAAAAAGAAACAATTTTACATAGCTGCTCTAAAGCGAGCAATTAAATGCTTATTGGTAAACCGGGCATCATTTCTTGAGTTCAATTAAACTCTTTAACTTTCTAATCGAGCTATATCCATTTTATAATTGGACCTTAAACAATGGGTTATGCACAAACTAGTCAATTGATCCACTAGGTACTGTTAGCATTATACAGAAAAGCTTCGCAAATAGTGACCAATCAAATATCTTTTTTTCAAAAGAGGTGCCAACGTCATGAGACCTGTTTAAGATCCAATTATACAAGAGATCCATGAATGGATCTTGACGCCCACACTGTTAAGATAGTTTGAAGAGAATGGTCTAAGAGGGGACAGGTTCATGATTTGATTTTCGTCTTGTGCCTAAGCAAGTATGGGAAGAATTGTGCTACACAAACTACACCTTATGAGGATGCTAAATCCAAAATATGAACTTGATTGGAATGGAGGTAGGCCTATTCAAGATTAGCCGATAACAAAAATGTGTAAATTAACAATATGCATAGAACTGCAGAAGACAGACAAATGGATAACAAAAGAATGAATAAATGGTGCAAAACCAAAATGAGACCAGGACCCGATTCCTCAAAGCAGTTTTATACTTAAGTCAAAATATTTATAGGCCCTCACATTCCTCAGTTTTGAATTTTAACATTTAATTTTTTAGCATAATTCTTATAACTTAAGTAAGTCACAAATTACAGGTATTCATTTAAAATTAAGTTATTAACTTAAAAAGTTATTAACTTAAAATAATAAATTTGAAATATTTTGCAACTTGCCTTAAAGGCAAGTGGCAAAAATATCAAATTTAGTATTTTGACTTAAGTCAGAAAATGCTTTGTGGAACCGGCCGCAGTACAGCTCCACCTTATGGGGATGTTAAATCCAAAATATGAACTTGATTGGAATAGAAGTTTTCAAGATCAGCCAATAACAAAAATATGTAAATTATGGATAAATGACCCAATTAAAGACGAACGGACAGACAGACAGGAACTGACTTGCCGGGAAAAAATGTGCAATTCGGCAATGGCCATTGCCGGGAAAATCGCTGCATCCTGCGAGAAATTTGCCAGGCAAAAAAAAAAATAATAATTTTTTTTTTTTTTTTTTAGAATTTCGTTTCCCACAGAAAATAAAAGTAAAACCTGTTAATACGATAAGGGAAACATAGCACAACAGGTACAATATCCTTATAGTTTTGCGGTGATGGCTGACTCTAGTCGCAAGAGCGATAACTAAAACACTACACTATTTTGCCTCAACATAGAATTAAAGCATTGGTCGGTGTTCATTTTTCGTTAGCTTGTGAATGGCGCATATTCAGCAGTTTGGATTACTGGCACATCTTCCCTGTCTATCCATTTGTTGCAATGTGATTTATTTTAGAAGTTTGTTAGCCAAAACGGTCCTTCATAAGGACTTCAGATTTTTTGTTTATCTTTAGAAACGGCATTGGGTTTAAACTGTCGTCGTTTTACCTCCATGTCATCCGTACACTGATTTAAACTGTTGCCGTTTTACCTCCATGCCATTCCCAACGAATAAAGTTGCCTTGTCATATTATTATTTGACAATATATGTACTTGATTTAATTTTAAAATAATTTATAATAATTACAAATGCAAGAAAGATAAATATTATTTTTTTTAATATGATGTACTGTATTGCGAGCCTTGCTTGTCAATCAGTATTGCTACATGCTAGACAATGGTTCATTACCAGTTGATGTTATAATTATAAGGATACCCCATAGACATTGTTATAAATTTGCAAAATATTTTTTTTAAATATATCTGTACAGTATACCTTACCATATAATAAAATATAATCCAGTATTATAGGAAAAAAGGCAAATACCATTAACACAAATAAGATACACTTCGCAACTTCCCAATTGTGTGTAAGTCTTGTACATGTCATGAGTCATGTACAAGAGTATGTGGTACAGTTTTCTAGTGTGGACAGTGCCGGGAAATTTTTGATTTAAGATTGCAGGGAAGGTTTGCATATTTTCTTGCCCTGCTCATTTATAATAGACTTCCCATGTCATGTCACTTCATTCTCCATAACATTGACTAATATTCAGAATAATCATCACCCAGATATTATATCTCTTTATTGATTGACAAAATATTATTGTGAAATGTTTTTTTGAGAATGTTTATTGAAAAACAGATGGAGAAGAGATATGGCAGGTGAGGCTCAACATACAAGTCCGCTACCAAATTGGTGCTATCCAGATTATGAATGCCATCCATGTTATTTTACATTTTATCCAAGAGTTAAAAAAAATGGCATGATATCAAATAAACAAAATCAAACAATTTGATGGACACTCCATTATCAATTTTGCTTAAGACAATAATGAGATAATTATTATGGTAACACAATTACAGTGCATTATGGGATGGATGTATTCATTCGACACAGCAATGTAAAAGTTAAATATTTTTTAGTACAGAGTAAAACCTTTGAATTCACATTTAAATTGATTTTATCCAAATCAGAGGTGATCCAGTTTAGGCTTCAAATTTTATCATAGTTACTATTGGAAAAAGTTTTTTGTTTAAATTTACTTTATTTCAATACTGGGGTTTTGTGTTTTGACATGACATCAACACAGTGCATTCTGGTCAGGACAGCCTCCTGTAGCCTCAGAATTCAGAAAAATAATAGCTTTAAAATTTTTACTTTTTCAAAAGTTAAGATTTTAAACTATGGAAAAATGAAATTCACAAGGTTTTATAAGCTTTTATAGGTTAATTTGCATTTTTGCCAATACCATCATGTTAAAAATTATGGATTGGCCCATTATTGCAGAAAAACAATAACTTTATTTCACAAAGGGACATCAGTCTGTTATCATAACTCTTGTTGTGCCTATACATCAAGGTTAGTTTACATAAAAATATATATACATTTACAAAAGAGCAAGAGTTGGCATGTTAAAAATCTTTTCTTTTCTGGCTAAAACAAAATTTAAACACTTCACATATTGATGGTGCCAGTGTCAATTATTGTTCGAATACACTGCCGTCATAAAGGTGAAATACCCTCAAGCATGGTGTAAAACACTAACCGAACAATCAGTATTTATGTTTTATGAAATGTTTGTTTGTCAGTGAGGAGAGTAAGGATTCCAAGGCAGATGAACTCTCTAAAGATAACAAGGAGGATGATGATGAAGAAGAGCCAGGAGAGGATATAGGTAGGAGAGGTTCCTGTGCTGAATAACAAGACTGATGTGTTATGGCAATTCTGTTTAGCATCTTGTTCATGTAATATTTATGTTATTGGTGGTTGTCATTGACTGTTTCTCATTAACCTTATCAGCTATCATAGGGCATGAAACCCTGATAAACAAGACAAGCAAGTCATGTTTACATCAGCTATTCTTTCTCTAATGTTGTTATCAGAATGAATAGCAAACATGAAGCTGAGCTGTTGATGTTTGTCGCCTTGTGAAGTTGTGATTGTCCCGTTTTAGTAGTTCTTGGAACCAATTACATTGAAGCTGGTTTACCGGGAAAGTACGATGTAAACCCCTACTCAAAGAAAAAAATTAATTTAACTAAATGTTATCCGGTGTATCATTCCTTATACCAATATTTTATTTCTGCCTACATGTACACCAGAAGTTTACATTATCATTTAATGTTTCATTTCTTTTATTTAGATGGCCCAGCTGTTGTTAAGAAAACAGAACCTAGGGGTGGACCAAAACCCAAACAACTAGAATCAAATAACTCAAAGGTAAAGAAACTGCTTCTATAAAATGTGCAAGAAAATGACACCCTCAGAGTTTTTGTTGACCTCTATTTCTTTCATGTTACTGACTAGCCACTAGTAACCAGGTTACACAAAGTTGATTATGCGCACCCCATTTTTAGGTTAACAAAGCAAGTAAGTTTCCATCAAAATTATGCATCACACCCTTTTGGTGTGGATGATAACTTCTGGGCAAAAGAATAGGCACAAAGCTCCTCAAGATGTGGCCGTGGCTCAGTGGTAGCGAGTGCGCTTCCTGAACAGAACATGCTTCGATTTACCATTCACAGGTTCGAGTCCACCTTTCGACCATTAGGTATATGAGCGAGTCACATGTTGTGGCTCCGGCAATCACGGGGGTGGTTTTTACGAGGTTTCCTCCCTGTTTTCTACCATAATAAGGCTGTGTACAGTGTGAATTGGACAATCCGTCATCATATAAGTAAAATACTCTTGAGTATGACATTAAACACCAATCAATCAAACAAACAAACAAACCTCAGGAGGCAACTAACCCTGGGGGTGTTTGGTTGGATGGAGCTTTCTGTTGCCCTGGTGCCCTCAAAGCTATAGCCAACAGGAAGCTGATCTAGTTGTGGTGTCATTGTATTATGTCTTGTAATTGTACTGTGTTGTCATTGTTAGTTTCCAGTGGCCTTGGGGCGTAGTTTCCTCCACCCTTTGGGCTGGCAGGCTGTCATATGAGCTATAGAAACTTACAATTGAATATCTATAGCTGCGCTTTGGTTCAGTTTGTTGCTCATTGGACTATTAACCCTTTTCAAGAACCAAGGTCACCAGAGGAGTTTCTCGGCTTAGTGCAGATAATGCTGGGGAATTTTTAATAAATCCCCACCGTTCCCAATTTTTGACACTGTATTACACCACACTCCTCATGTAAGTGGAATAATTAAGTAACATAAAAATTACACTTGTTACAATCATTTTTGGGGTGATTTTCTAGGTATCAGAGCCAAGTAAATCTTCTCCAGGAAAGGGCTCCGCACCCACTAGTCCGTCAGAGAAGAAGCGCACTCTACCTAACTGGATGATGGATGCTGCCAAGGCAGCTCCCAGTCCAACAAAGAAAACTAAAACAGGTATGTGTTTTGAAATTTGATAGAATTATAAAATTTAATAATAGATGCTCTAATCTGATTCGAAACAGGCTCATGTTTGTGGCATCTTGGTAAACTTGGACTGCTTTCCTGTACTGCACAGGATTACATCTCCCACTAATATCCGGGTTTAGGAGACCCACGATTCAGCATGATTTCGAGGAAGGCAGTTTCTGTCAGTTGCCTGTTGAGGTTTTTTTTACGATTATTAAGGCAGAGTATTCAGTAATAAGTCAAAAATTTGTCATTCTAGATATGAAATATCTTGATAATTACCATTAATACCAATCAATCAAAATAATGGTGCTCCGACATAAAAGTGAAATAACGTTTAACCCAATCAATCCAAAAAAGAAAGTTCTCTGCTTCTATTTGGGGCCAGCAGCTGTGGTTTACTTCCATGTATCGTTCACCGGATCTTTTCTGTCTGTTGACCCTCGGGTATATAAGTGGGTGGTTGGAGGGAGCTTCATGTTGCCCTGGAGCTCTCAGAGCTCAATATGCGTGAGTCACACAATGTAGCTCCAACAATCGTGGGGGACATCCCAAAGTGAGGATTTCTGCATCTTTGTTTGTCTTGTTACCCCCAAGCCTGTGTGAAATGTTTTGTCAGACTGTTAATTTTATACACCTTCAGCAGCTAAAGCCACAAAGCCCACCAAGCCAGTAGTCCCTGTGGAGCAGCCTGAAGAAGAGGAAGCTATGTCTGAAGATGAAGAAATTCCAACTAAACCTGTGAGGAAAACCAAGACTAAAGAATCTATCAAGAAAAAACCTCCACCTGCAAAACAGGTTGAATTAGTGTCTGAGGAAGAATCTGATGAACCTCAGAAAAACGGCAGAGGACGGGCAAAGTCAAAGGTTGTGGAAAATCCATCTGAAGAAGAAATATCCGAAGAAGAATCTGAAGAAGAGTACAAACCAAAATCAAATAACCGTGGACGAGGTCGTCGGAAACCAGTCGATTCTGATGCTGAAAGCTCGGAAGAGGAGTATAATCCACGCTCCAGAAGAAAAGGGCCATCCAAACGAAATCGTTCCCCATCAGATGATGATTCTGATGAATACAGCCCCAGGGCAAAAGCTAAGCGGAAGAATAAACCGCGAAGTCCTGCCAAACGACGACAGCCTGCTCGTAGGAAGAGGTATGACAGTGAGGAAGATGAATCTGAAGATGATGATGCTCCAACCAAAAGACCATCGAGAGCTGCCAAGACCAAGAGGGCTAGTTATGGTATGTACAGTACGGCCATCCTTTTAATTACCTGTGTTTCAGGTAACTCTACCGACCCTTCAAAAATTGGAAAATATTGGGTCGATGGTTTTATAATTTTTTTACAAATGACCCACTGCCTTCACAGTGCTGACATATTGCCAATTTGGGTGTTAAAACAACAATCAAACAAATGTCCTTATCAGGGATAACGAAAAAAGAAAAGAAAAAAAATTGCCTACCTATCTAGCCATGTTTTTCATTGGTTCATTACTTGAAACACACATATTTTTAAGGATGGCCTTTAAAACAACCATGCTCCAGACCTGACTTCCTGGTCTATTTTTCGTCGCAAAATTTAAGTTGAATACACCACTAGAACATTTAAATGAACAATCATTTTCTTACACATTAATTTCTTCAAGGGTAGGAATTTAGAATTATGGCAAGTTGAGATGATTTTTTATGTATAAAATCGGCTATGAAATGTAATAATACTAGTGAAAAGGTGATCAGTGCTAATTCTTCTGAAGGCTGTTGGAGGAAGCTTTCTGTGTTTCTAATGCTCTCACAGTTAGAAGAACATGAAACTGATCTGTTTGTGGTGTCGTTATATTGCCTCTTGTGATTGACCTGTTTTATCTTTGTTTGATGCCAGTAAGGCCCATAACACTTTATTTCATTGGTTGAGCTGGCAGGCAATGTAAAAGTGAAATAACTTTAAGTACTGCATTTAATTAGAAACGAACGGACACTGTCTTTGGTGAGGGCGAAGCAAGTGATCACGCTCATCATTGAGTGACCTTTTAAAACCTAGTTCAGCTTTCTGGCGGCTAAATGAAGTTTCTTTGAAGAGTAACAATGCTGTCTTTACTTAGCTCTGGAGGAAAATTAACTTTGCAGCATTATGGAAACGCTTCACATCTTGGATGGGCTAGTGTCAGTTATTGTTTGAATACACCGCCGTCATATAAGTGAAATACATATAAGTTTTAAACACGGTGTAAAACACCAATCAATTAAAACCTAGTTCAATCTTACATGAATTGGTAGGCCTTTGCTAATTCTCCAATGGTCAACGGCACCCCTTTCGGGCCTGCGGCCATGGCTTAGTGGTAGCATGTTCGCTTACTAAACTGAACCTGCTTCGATGTACCTTTCATGGGATCGAGTCTGTCTGATGCTTTTTGGTAGCGATGGTATGAACTTTCCACGATTCCAATAGGCAATATAATTATGCCCTCAAGCACAGACATAGGTTGTGTTTAGTAATTCTTTGTTTGCTTCCAGTGGATGACTTTGTGGCGGATGAATTCAGTGATGCCAGTGAGCCGGAAGCAAAGACTAAGGAAGATGAAGACAGTGATTTTGTGGCTGAAGAAGATGACTCGGGTAGTGACTGGGCCAATGATCGAAAAGGCTCACAGGTCAGTTTACTAGCATCATGTTAATTGTGAGGACATGTCCCGCTCTTTGGAAGCATTAGCCAGTCTGAAAACTGTACAATGCACCACATGCTAAGGGCAGTATAATTGAAGTATTTTCCTCTCGGTTTAACATAATGTCCAACTTAGGCGGAATAAGATATTGCCAATCCAATGTGAGTAAGTGAAATACCCCTGAGTACGATGTTGTTCTCTATTCAAATAAACCCTGACACTAGCAATGTTTTACGTGCAGTTTCACTTATTTGTACTTTTTGAAATAGGACATGTAACCAAAACAAATATCGAAAAATGACTCTTCTACATTAAATTTCCAATAATTGATCAATTTAAAAAAAAAAACAGATTAAAACTATTTTACTTATTACAAACCCTAACATTTATTTTGCTTTGAAGCTGTGCACTGCATGATCAATACTTGCACTAGTATCAGAATAGCCCTCAGGTTAGTATTTATCTGCTGTATGGCACCACTTGATTTTATTGAAGATAGAGAAAATTTGGAATGTCTACACTGGAATTTGAACATGGGTCTCTGTCTAGCATGTTTTATGAAACTGGCCCCTGAGCTACAGTTTTCTTTAGTGTGGTCGACTGTATATTAAACACAATCTAGGCAATATATGTTATTTATATTAAGACATGGTAAGGTTGTTTTCTCAGAGCAGTTTTAGTTTCTTTGAATGTAACAGAAGGTTATTTAAAAGAATTCTGTTTTAACAGAGTAAAAAGAGTCGCGGTCGTCCCCAGCCAGTACGAAAATCAGCAAGAAAATCTCGACGCAAGACTTACGATTCTGATGAGGAGGATTCAGATGAAGAATACACTCCTCGCCCTAGTAAGCGGCGATCAGTCATCAAGTCACCTCCAAAACAATCAAAACAACGGAAATCATGTGAATTTGGCAAAAAATGCTACAGGTAAGTTTGAATATAACATTTCTTATACTCAACTGATCTGTACGTTTATGGTTATGTTGAACAGTTTTTCTCGGGTCGAGTGTGAAATAAATTTTGTTAACTTGCTTTGCTTTCCTTTTCAACATCAGGAAAAATCCAGCTCATTTTAAGCAGTTTGCTCACCCTGGGGACGATAGCTATGATGATGGTTCAGAGAATGAAGATGATGAAGGGGAGGAGTCTGAGGCGGAGTCAAAGGAGGAATCAAAGGAGGAGTCAAAGGAGGAGTCAGAAGCCGGGTCAGATGTTGATAATAAGCCAGAGTGTCAGTATGGTGCAGAATGTTTCAGGTGTGTATACTTCATTCCTTCTTTGGGATGCAGAGCCCAGGGGCCACTTTCACAAAACGTTACATGACAAATAAATATCGTACGATAAAATTACGTCATGTTAAACTATAGCGTAAAAATATCGTAAGTTATTTTATTGTCGTACGTCATTTAGTGAAACCGGCCTCTGGCCCCGTGAGGGATCAGGTGGGCCATGGCCCTGCAGAATACTCCCTCAGTTTCCTCGGTCGATCGTAAGAGCAAAGAGGTTGCTTTTTATTGACCTGGTGTTCGCAGAGCTAAAGGGTAACAGGAAGCAGATTTGTTTGTGACGTTCTGTATTTGTGTCCGTTGTCATATAAATGAAATACCCTTGAGTACTACGTTATACACCAATCAGACAAACAAACAAACAAACCCAGGCTCTCTGATTTGAGGTGCGCTTTCCTAGGCTTTAACACAGACCACACAACTCAAATCAGAAGAGCTGTAGAGCCTTGATATGAATGAAATAAAATCAAGTATAGAAGAAAACT
This sequence comes from Mopalia muscosa, assembly GCA_031763545.1. Classification (NCBI taxonomy): domain Eukaryota; kingdom Metazoa; phylum Mollusca; class Polyplacophora; order Chitonida; family Mopaliidae; genus Mopalia; species Mopalia muscosa. Next base: position 10,003 of record JARFOD010072291.1, read on the forward strand.
AACTGAAAAAAAAAATATAAAATGCACATAACTTTTGTAAAAAGATAGTGCCAGTATTGTAAGCTACTAGTAATTAGATAATAAATAACAATATGTTGAGGCCCCAGACTTAAACCTGTGAGTATGTTCATGTTGCTAGCTGTATATCATGATCATTCAAACAAACCCTTTAAAAATAACCCTTCATATATTCTAAGTGGTGGTGTTTTCACTGCTTGACACTCCCTTAACCTTCCTGTAAACATCAATCAAACTTTTTATAATGTAGGAGAATTTGTCATTTTTGATTGTTTGGGGTTAAGTCAAATGTCTACTTTAACAACCTTGCAGGCTGGTAGCGTGCGCGCTTACTAATCCTTTTTTAATTTACCGTTCACTTTTTACAAGGTTTACACTTGGTTTTCCACCGTAATTAGGCAGGTAGCAGTGTAAAGTGGACAATCTATTCACATATAAGTGAAATACCCTTGAGTAGGATGTTAAATAAACCCCAAACAAACAACCTTGCACGCAATCAATTGAGTTAATTAACCTTACGTGTGGAGAAAACGGCAATCACACAAACGACCAAACTTCACCTTTTCTTCAATACTTTATGGGGCCCGCGGCCGTGGCTCCGTGGGAGTGAGTGCGCTTCCGGAACTGAACATGCTTTAATTCACCGTTCACGGGTTCGAGTCCGCCTTTCAACCATCAGGTATATGAGCGAGTCATATGTTGTGGCTCTGACAATCGCGGGGGTGGTTGTTATGAGGTTTCCTTCCGGTTTTCCACTGTAATAAGGCTGTGTACAGTGTGAAGTGGACAATCTGTCACATAGGTGAAATACCCTTGAGTACGACGTTAAACACCAATCAAACAAACAATCAATACTTAATGCGTGAATGACATATCTGTGAGCTATCTTAACAGCCTTAACAACCCTACACATGTGTTTAAAATATAATACAAAAAAATATTTAAGGGTTTTGAAATAACATATTGGTGAGATGAGGTAGACCTTGGTGTAAATTCTTGATAACGTGTATTCAGTTCATGCTTAAGAGCAGTACTATACAGATTTTACAACAATTTGAACTGACTTTATGCTGTATTATGTTGGTCTGGACTGTAGAGTTTAGTTAAAAGTACTGCTTAGTCAAGATATTCTTACAGAGTATTCTACTAGTCCCAATTAAATGTCAATATTTCTATTCTATTTACAGAAAAAGTGCTGAACATTTGAAGAAATTTAAGCACACCAAAGCCCCAAAGAGAGCTCAAAGAGAAAAGGGTAAGAATTGATGAATAATGACTACAGTTATCCTGGGGTTTTTTTTGTTTTTTTTTTTGCTTTTGGGGTCTTTTTGTGTTATTTCTGACAATGGATTTATAACCAGGTAGGATTAAAATATCTCTGACAGAACTATAGGAAGAGCATGTGTTTAACAACAAGTTTTATTTACCCTATAACTTCTATAAGATCCTCTAATTTTGAGACAGGCCACAGAAACAACATGTAAGACCCCCTGTGGTAAAGCCTGTTTCTCTGTCCCAACTGCTAGAAGTTATAGGGTATTTTTTTTGTTTTTTGCTCAATGTGTTAATTTTAGGGTATATCTGTTTACATGCTTCATTTATGGCTCTTTACATTTCACTTCAAGTTTTTTTGTTTTGGGGTAATCTGTTAATTCAAGCTCATTTACATAAAAAAGGATTTTTCTTTTTCTGTCTATGAATAATTTTTCTACTATCACTTGAAAATTGTTTTTGTCTGCATAAAATGTTTGAGGCTGTTTAAGATACAGACGATACATCATAACTCTTGACCATGTTGTAGACAAGAAGAGCGTTCTAGCAGGTGACAGTGATGACGATGGTGAAGCCAATACGTATGATTATGATGACAGTTTCATCGGCAAGTCAGCTACACTGGATGAACCAATTGACGAGGATGAGTCGGACAACGAAGACAGTAGCGAAAATGTCAAGGAATTGGTCAAAGAATCCAAGGCATATTTGAAAAACAAGAAAATGGTGAAACCCGTAAAATAAATCATCAACAGAACATCTTCGCAATACAAACACACAAGTCATGTGACTTCCTTCAGAACGTTTTTCTTAAATTTTATTCATTTAATGTTCATTTGTAAGAATTTTGGCATATTCATCCCATCGTATCATTTTGATTTTTAAAGAAATCTTAACTTGAATAAAAATGTGTTTATATGTTTAATCTAAACTTTTTGCTTGTCGAATTTTTTTGCTTGGATAATCTTAATAGCCGTATTTTTTCAACTTTGCCGTTTTTTAAATTTGTTCCTTCATTTATGTTTAACTTTGGCAAATTTCCGTGATTTTGTTGGAAAACTTGTTCTTTTCTCGCTTGCTATTTTGACATAAAATGTTCAATCAGCTAAAGCCATAGCATGGAAACCTCTATGAGAAGATATTCACCACATAACACAGAATATCACGGAAATTAATATCCATATTGTTTCTTCCTTAGCAATGCGAGAACATTTATTTGATAGCAAAAAAAAGGAAAGACCTTTATGTAAGACTTTAAAAACTAATCTATCAACCCATCAATGCAATTATGATTGAAAATCACTGTTGTATTGATTGCAAACCAGAGTGCCAACAAGTTGCATTCATGTAATTTTCCTCTCATTTTTTCCCTCAATTTTATCATGAAAATTGGTGTAGCCAGTAAATTTTCCAACTTTTAATCTCTTAGCACATTATTATGTATCTCTTTAGATATCACCTGTAAAGCTGCATGGGTAACATGTATATTTTAACAAATGTTTTGTTTTTTAATATCGTCAACTGTTAAATTTGATAGCCAGTTTCACTTTCTTTTGCATTGTACAACGCACCTTGAACTGGAATGTTTTAATTATGTATTCATCTTACAGTAGATAAATTGTATTATTTGTTCATCAGTTTATCTTGTGCTTAGGTTCATTTTTCATCTAATGTTTGGAGTAGATAATATGAGGTTGTTGTTTTTGTATGTCAAGCTTTGACTGATGGAAGTGGTTTATACACAGCTTGAGGTTTTACATGTAATAATGTAACCCCTACCTTACTCAGAAAATCTTCAAAGATACAATAAAACCACTTCATCTATGAACAAGATGTCAAGCTCAGAGGGATTCAGCACTTTATCTTTGCACTAGATAATATGGTGTGACCGATTCAGTACTTTATCTTAGCACTAGATAACATACTGTGGCAGATTCATCATGTTATCTTTGCACTAGATAATATGCTGTGACTGATTAAGCACTTTATCTTTGCACTAGATAATATATGTTGGCAGATTCATCACTTTTTATTCGCACTAGATAATATGTTGTGACTGATTTAGCACTTTATCTTAGCACTAGATAACATACTGTGACAGATTCATCATGTTATCTTTGCAGTAATAACATATTGTGGCTGATTTATCACTGTATCTTTACACCAGATATCATACTGTGGTGGATTCATCCATTTATCTTTGCATAGGTTAACATAGTGTGGCAGTTTCAGCAATTTTAATATCTTTGCACTAAATAACATACTCTGGTGAATTCATCACATTATCTTTGCACAAGGCAACACATGTTGGTGGGTACATCACTTTTTTCTGCACTAGATTACACTTCAGCGGATTCATCTCATTATCAACAGTGGTGCATTGATTCCTCACTTAATCTTTCCATCAGATACATTTGATCCTTGACTCAAAAATAAACTGAACTAGATGCTGTAGTTGAAAAGAATCAAACAATTTTGTAATAATGATGTTATCGTCTACCCAAAAAGTATTACATTTTGTGTGTGTGGGTGAAACAAGAGAATATTGTCATTTGTACCAGTGTCTAAGTCGTTCTGTAAATGAAGACCTGTCAGCTTCCTGTATAAAATAACTAGGTATTTTTCAAATTAATGTTGTAAAATGTGTGATTTGCTTGGAAAATATCATTTAGTGCTTAATTTTTTGCCTCCCCAATGGGTGTTGTTATTCAGTTTCCACAAGGAAGTTTTTTGTTTTCAATGTCCCACTATAGATCACTCCAAGGCTGTAACATTGCTGTTTAGAAGACTTATTCGAGTTAAAAACCTTATGCTGATTATGTGTTTGTATGAGTGACTGTTGCCAACAGTGTTAGAGTGCTTTTTTCTTAGTTCTACATGAAATTCCGATAAGGGGCAACATTTAATTCTGATGAGTGGCAACATGAAACAAGCTACTATGGCTATCCATCTAACATAAGGGGCATGCTTTCATGGGATGGAAAAAAACCTTATGTACAGTGTAAGAACAGTGATTAAACAAATCCCAATCAAGCCAACAGTAAAATACCTCCACTACATTTCCCATAATTCAGGCATGGAACCACCATAGTCTGACCTGCCTGAAGTTCGCTTTAATGCATGGGACCCAGCTTATATCATTCATTATGTTACTTGATAAATTTGAACCATGTTGGGATCAGGGATTGAACTTCAAATAGAGTTAAAGGACCGAGATTGGTTGCCAAATAAGGGTCTGTCCTTTAAATCTATTACCAGTTTCTTTAAATTTGAAAATTATTCACTAAAATCTTTTTACCAACACCAGCCAGTAGAAATACTTATCACAAAGAACACCTAGCGTGAATATGTCTTCCATTGTATCTTTTAACCGAATGTTCTTCCAAAATAACAGCATTTATCAAGCAGGACTTTGTGTTGGGATTTAAAACATTGTTTTTAAAGCTTCTCAAGGTACATGTTTCAAGCTTGCATCTTTAAATCAGGTGATTGTCTGTGGACCTGTGGAGTTATTCACCCTGGGTATAACAAGGGTTGGGGTTTTTTTTAATGTTTTTGTTTTAGTCAGGCCTCCACCATATTAAAATAAGGCAGATGTAGAAGTTGACAACCCATCATCATACAACGGATATCCCTTGGGTAAGCTTTTAAATCCTAATCAAACAAACAAGTACATTGTCTGCCATTCCACTATTCATCCATTAGTTAATTTCACAAGCAGCAAAAGTTAATAGAATTTCAGGAAAATAAACAAATAAGACTACGTTTTTGTGTAGAAACCAACTTTCTTCCCCAAAATCTAGTGGGAATTTGACCGCATATAAGTTTGTTTCCCTGGCAATTTGCATGTTGAGGTTAATCCATTTTTTTGTAAAAATTGTTTTAAAAGGACGAGCACAATAAAAAGGACATTGTGTGAACGGAAAGAATTATTATAGTAATATCCGTTTAAGTCACAAATTGTCTTTACTTGTCAAGGGAAGTGAAGTTTCCAGCCGTATCAAAGTACCTTTTTGTAGTACATGAAGTACATCTTGTGGTGGTGCTAGTGTCAAATATTGGAGGAATACACCACCATCATAAGTGATGGCATAAGTCATCAATCAATCAATCTATCTTCCTTGGTCATTATATCAGATGTAACATTAGTGTTTTGTTTAAGAAAAGCCTGACATGTCCATAATCTGTATAAAATTTAAAATCATTTCATATGTATTATCATTATATGAGATGTTACTTTTATGTTAAGCCTTGTCATGTGTACAGAGCAATGTCATTAAACCTTGCTTTCCAAGTTTCCCATTCACCCAGAAGATGTACATGTACCATCATATTTTACTATTTGCACACTTCATCAGCTGCTTTTTTAACTTTTACCTGCTACATACATGTAGTATAAATATTTTAATGTAGTATGAATAAATGGACATACTCAGTATATATGCCTACAATGTATATTGATCGGAGTTATTGCAAGATTTTTAAATTCCTGAACCATATAATTAGCTATAGATTTGTTCACTTTATTTTGTGGACAGCATTGTGTTTAATTGTTAAACATTGAACATATTAAGTGTTTTGTTACAGTGTATATTGGTTGACCTAGATAAAGAAAAGATGTACTTTGAGACAAGTCACATTTATTCTTTAAGTTGTTCTTGACTTAATTGTCATAAGGTTCATGTTAGTTGTAGCTATTATGGGCGAGATGTTGACATAACCAATGAATATATATTTAGCCCATCTTCAAGTGTTGTATTTTGCATGCTGTCACTCTCTTGTCATTCGTTTTCATTGATGGCGTTTAAAAAAGACCGCCTCTGATTTAAGAAAAAATTAAATTCAGTTGGTTAGGGGCTCATTGGAAGGGTGGTGATAGTCAAGAGGGCGACAAATGCCCCCCTTTGTAAGTCTAAGTACCCCCTAGTTTGTCCCAACTATTCAACCTTCAATTGGATGGAAAGCCAACATGTTAGTGCTGTCCTGAGATGACAAGGTGCCTAACTGAATTCTATACCTGTATATACTAACTTCATATGTTGTGCAATTGTTATATTAACTTGCAGAGAAGGAAAGGATAAGGAGCAATACGATTCAAAGAAAAGACACTATAAAGCACGGAAAACACCTCTCCTGGCTTCTGTAGATAATAATAAAGTTTGCTTTTCACTCGATCCCCAGTCCAATAGTTCTGGAGCACTTACACCTTTCTGTTGCCGTCAAGTTAACAGACCACACAAAGTTGATTCAATCGAGTGTCCTGGGGCCACTTTCTATGACCCCAAAAGGCTGTGTGATGAAATTGCACTGCGTTAATAACTCGCAACGTTATGGAACATTTTTTTTTTTTTTTTGCAACATTATGGTAACGCTTTATATCTCTGTTATTCTTGTCAATTATTGTTGGAATACACCGCCATCACAGAAGTTAAATACCCTTCAGCACAGGGTCAAATATCAATCAATTCCTTGCCCATTTGGCTGGTATACTATCATAAGTGTATCCAATAAAACTAACAGCTTGCAATTATTGTCAAAATTATCGATTTTAACATACAGCGATGGTTTTCAATTGTAATTGCTTTATAATCATCCAGTAAGTAACCCAAGATCTTAATTTAAATCTACAATTACCCAAGTCCATGCCTTGTGTTTATATGTGAAAGAATTGTCCATTTTGTATTATGTTGCAAAGTCACATAACTGATAAAAAGTGTGTTAAAAGTTTACTAAATCTTGTGTCCACTTTGACGATGGGTCTTATGATGGGTAAACTGTTATCTATCATAAATTTTTAAAGAAACTCTATATGTTTTAGCTTATAGCCAGACTAAGCGTTTAGTATGTGTTAACTCTTTTAATCTTATAATTTGTGTATAAAACAATGACGACAATGTTGTGTTGAGTTTAGTCACTTGTATTGTAGCTCTGTAGTGTGAAGTTTGAACATCATTATATGGTCATTGCTTTCATCAATTATCTCTATCTATTCATGTGAATTTGTTTGGATTATGTATCACGAATATGTGTAAAATAAATATGGTCATGTGAACGTTCTCTTAGTCTTATTGCCTGTAAAGGTTTTTAAATTGGTTTAATAATACAACCAGAGTGTGGTCTGTTCTGCTCGATTGGAAATATAATGACCCTCTTGTTCAAAGTAATGCAGGTATGATTATATATCGCTCTTTGCCAGTGAGAACCAAACCACACAGGAAACAAACTACCCTTAGCCAAAGGTAACCCAGCCTACACTGTTGACCAATCTTATTAAAACCAGGGCCATTCCATAAGGTTATACCATTCATTCATCTTTATTGTCATCACAACCAAGGTTTTGTTGTCCTGGAAATTACAGTCCACTTTTATTGCTAATGTCGCTTTGAGGAACTATACCCAGATGTCTACAACTGAAGACACCCCCAGTGATCACATGTCATTAAGGTGTTTATTGGTTTATAAAATTGACCAATCACAGAGCAATTTACCATAGCTGGTACATGTATACTCATGCCAGAGATGAAATGTCAACCAAAAAAAAAACATAAAAAGCCTTTCATATTTAGTATCTTAGCTGGCATTGGTTTTTATTTCTCCTCTTCAAACATTTAATACTAAACACAAATGGAGTTTCGTCAGCATTTTAATATATATAAGAGCTCTTTTGTCTTAATATTAGGACTGTATTACAAATTTCACTCGTTTGCATGGCTTCTTTATAATTAAAAAATCAACAAAAAAAAGCCATGGATTCTGATCTTTTATTTGACTTTACCTTGAAATTTGATAAGCTGGCTTAGAACCACTTCCCATTTAATGCAAACCTTCAAATGTCACCTGGTTCGACAGGGTCATTCAAAAACGGTCCAGGGTCTGAAATTAACGCATCAGCTAACAGATGTGTTGGAATTTCAGAGCCTCGAACCTGCAATGTGTAGCAAGCTGTTTCTACTTTCTTCAAACTTTGACGCAAAACACTTAACTTGCGAGACAGTTCTCTGGAGAAATTTTCAAATGATAAAAATGAGTCGTAAATGTTCCTGATGAAATCGCAGAGCTGGAAAGGAGAGTCTGTGTCCCCAGCTCCAATACTGTTGATTGCTATTCTCATTAATTCCCCTGTTAAATCTGCAATCCCCAGAACGTAATCAACAGGGGTGATAAACACACTGATACACATGCCTGCTACCAAACCTGGTTTGTCTTCAGCCTCTTCTATTTTAAAACACAGATCTTGGGTGACCTCACTCAATGTGACCAGTTCTTTGTCTCTCAGGTAATACAGTAAAGAAACAGCTTCAACATATTCCTGAACACCTGCAAAACATCAACATTTCAGGAAATAAAAACAAAACCAAAACATTGATGATACCAATACCGTGGTCCTACAGCTTTGATTGTTTGTTAGTTTGATTGGGGTTTAACGTCCTACTCAAGGGTATTTCACTTATATGACGACAGATTGTCAACTTCACACTGTACACTGCCTTATTACGGTGGAAAACCAGAAGAAACCTCATAAAAAAAACACCCCCGCGATTGCCGGAGTCCCAACATGTGATTCACTCATATACATGATGGTTGAAAGGCCGAACTGAACCCGTGAACAGTAAATCGAAGCATGTTCAGTCCAGGAAGCGCACTCACTACCACTGAGCCACGGCCGCTACAGCTATGAAGTTTTACCACTGGACTTAACACTTGAACAAACATTGGCAAGTATATTTATGACATATTTCTAAAAATGTTGTGGTAAGGTCAAGGTTAAGCTTTACTTTAGTGTTTAAGAGTCCGAGTGAGTCCAAAACAATTTTTGATTTAAGAATAAATAAATGTGTTAGTATCTTTAAAAAAGGAATTTTATCGATCTACAGCTTAAGGACATCATAGCAGAGACTGTGTGTATTTAAACAGATGTAATTTTCTTGGCTACGACCTCACAATTTATGCCATGTAACATAAAATCACAACATTCCAAATGGTCCTAGTTTATCACCAAGCAGGCTGTACTCAAGTCCTGGAGGTATGACCGCGACGATTTCAATCAAATGTGTCTAACTTGAAGAAATGCCAGCATGGATTTGAACCTGTTGCGTATAATAAAGGACACCATGAACTTAATGCACATGTCTTGTCGAACAAGAAGGTAATGTGTTAATATATCGCTTGTAGAAGTTGTGTACCTGGTGAATAAGCTCTTAAATATTGGAAAGGATCCTCTCCATTTAACTCTAGGGCGATTTGACGAAACTTTGACTGTCTTAGCTCACTGAGTTTGTCCTCAGCTTGTTTTAGCAGAGTGCTAGCTTCGGTTTCCTCACAACTGTAATGGGAAGACAAATTACTCTTGTTAATATTCATGATAGTTTTTATATTATTGTGTAATAACACAAAATGTGTTGAGTGCATTGCAAAAACCTTAAAGTTAACTATGATTTGTTCAGTTTAGCAAGAGCACAAGCTACCACAAAGCCACTGCCGCGGGCCTAAGATATCTATGAAAAAGTGTCGTTTACACACTGACTAGGACACTAGCATGTTTATTTTGAAGGCAGTTTGCATGTGATTCGATTCCTTAACATCTGCATGAGTATGATACCACAACTCTCTAAATGCTGCAGATGCATTGTTAATTTGCAAATTACTGTCAAAACTAATTCAGCTTGACACTCTTTATAAAACATTGGATGTATATTGGAATCAAGAAATATGAGTACTTCAATATCACATTCTCTTTAGAAAAGACCAATCAAACACATTCCTGATCAAACAAAGACATTTTTAATTCTAAGAAGTCAACTTACCCCGGGACTCTTTGAAGCATGGAAATGGTACGCTTACTCTCAATCGTCACATCTCTACTAAGTTTTACCAGCCTTTCATGACGATCATATTTAACATCCAACAGAGTTTGAAAGGTTTGAAAAGCTTGGGCCACTGGGGAACTTTTGTCTATCTGTTTAGCAGGTCTCTGTCCTGTTGATCTGTTCCCTGCATGTTTTTCTACAAAGGCAAGAGGTGATTATGATTTGTGAAACAACATTTATAACCCAGTAGGCAGTATAGGCTAAACAGATGAATGAGAGTACCGGTATGGATTTGATCGTGTAGTTTCAGCATCAACCTGGATCTAAAGCCCTTAAGCTGGGGGTAATATCTTTCAAGTGAAGTAGTGCCTAATGGAAGACATGCACTGAAAACAACATCAGATACATTCATTGATTGGGGTTTTACATCAAAGTGATACTCAAGGGTATTTCCCTTATAAAGCCCCTAAAGCCCTTATGCTGGTGGTAGTACAAGCGAAGACGTACCGTTTTTCTTAGCACTGGAGGAACATTTATTTTATAACAGAGCAAAACAATTCACATATAATGGTTGCTTGTTTTAAATATCCATGGGCCCGGCATCATAAATCAATCAATCTTTAAGACTACTACCCGGAAAGCAAAAAACCTTAACTCTAACTATGCAGGTATAAGCAGAAGGTGACATAACTCAGCTTGATTACGCTTGACCCAGCTAATAGGAGCCTGCTGTGCTTTCAAAAAACTACAGGCTAGTAAATGCCACAACATAATAAAAAAACATGATGTATTGGTGCGGACACTACAATATACATATAAATAACATTAGTCTTTGTTTTTATTTTTGTTCTTTTGGGTTAGTTCATTTGTTTAATTGGGGTTTTACAATGACCAAATGTTATTTTTGCTCATATGATGGTGCAACAACAGCCCAATGAGCAAAGGAAACCAGCCTCTACACCACTCTAAGAAACAAAGACAGTACACTCAATCACAGGACGGTACTGTAGAAAGAATTCACAGATTGGTTCTTAGCAAGGAGAGCAACAGCTTAGCAAGTAGCGCACCAGCTTAGCTTTGAGAGCACCAACTTAGCTTTGAGAGCCCCAACTTAGCATGGAGAGCACCTGCTTAGCAAGTAGCCGCCAGCTTAGCTTTGAGAGTACCAACTTAGCTTTGAGAGCCCCAGCTTTGCATAGAGAGCACCAGCTTTGCAAGTAGCGCACCAACTTAGCTTTGAGAGCCCCAGCTTAGAATGGAGAGCTCCTGCTTAGCTTTGAGAGTACCAGCTTTGCATGGAGAGCATCAGCTTAGAATGGAGAGCTCCAGCTTAGCATGGAGAGTGCCACCTTAGCATGGAGAGCACCAGCTCAGCATGGAGAGCACCAGCTTAGCTTTGAGAGTACCAGCTTTGCATGGAGAGCATCAGCTTAGAATGGAGAGCTCCAGCTTAGCATGGAGAGTACCAGCTTAGCATGCAGAGCACCAGCTCAGCATGGAGAGCACCAGCTTTGCATGGAGGGCACCAGCTTAGAATAAAGAGAACCAGCTTAGCATGGAGAGCACCAGCTTAGAACAAAGAGCATCAGCTTAGCTTTGAGAGCACCAGCTATGCAAGGAGTGCACCAGCTTGGCATGGAGAGCTCCAGCTTAGCATGGAGAGGACCAGACCAACAATAAGCTCACTTCGATTATTTCTACATACACTGAAACCATTGATTAGTATTTTACCTACTTGCAATATTTCTTTTT
>JARFOD010072301.1:0-21847 GCA_031763545.1 Mopalia muscosa
ACATCTAAGTTTAGCCGAAAAAGTGTGGCCGACATTGCAGATGGCACTAATATGGCGATAAACACCTTCACTTTGACTCTGGGAAGGAAAAAAACCTCTCAAACTTAAGAATATGTGTAAGTTGGAAAAGGTGATTCGACTGGGATTCTGAGGGATTTTCAAAACAGCCCTTTAGTGGTGAACTTGCTAGCTACTTAGCCTGTTTTATTAACAACTGTAGATCTACGGTTTGAAGTTTGAATCTTTATATCAATTTGATCGATGGCCATGCTGCATGGCTTGCGAAAGTAGAGGAAATGCTGTCCAATCTGATTTTTAACCAGATGTAACTATTTTTCGTGTTTAAAACATGTCTGTGAATTTGTTCTCTAGCCCTGTTTTCAAGTTTTGGGTAATTTGATAAACCGAATTCCCATCCAAAGTCTTATAAAGTCCAAAGTTAATCTGTGAATTTGAACTCGAGTTATCATGTTCACAACACAAACGTGAATATTGTCAAATTATGCAATGGCGCCTATTTTGACTTACGGAATTTGGTGAAATGCAATCCTATCCGTTGCCTTACTAGGAGGATGCTATATTCTAAGTTTGAAGTTAATCCTTGAAATTATTATCTAGTTATCCTGTTCAGTACACATACAGGCAGGAATATTGTAAAATAACGGCCATTTTGTTTTACGGTATTAGGTGAAATGCATTTAGCAAATGCAAGTACATAAAGTGTATATAGTTTATATACAGTCCTTGCTTACAACGGATAACCATGGGAGAAAGAACGATAGTGACAGCATGTGGGAAAGAGGCGAGCGAGCAGCCCAAGCTCAAAAGAAACGAAAAATACAAAGGGAAACTAATTACCATACACAAAGGGTGGGGTATCATATTTATATATGGGTTTGAATTGTATGGTACTGTATGGACGAGTTCTATCGCTGGCCGATGCTACGAGCTTAATAGTGTTAGGTCTTGAGGTTCATGGACTAACACTTTGTCATACAGTAACTGCTTAGTTTATTATTGAGCTTTAGATTACAACACGGCATGGAACAGGACTGTTGTACGTTTAGTACCGAACTTTAGATTATAACACGGCATGGAACAGCATTGCAGTACGTTTAGTACCGAGCTTTAGATTACAACACGACATGGACACAGCACTGTAGTACGTTTAGTATTGAGCTTTAGATTACAACACGACACGGAACAACACTGTAGTACGTTTAGTATTGAGCTTTAGATTACAACACTGCATGGAACAGCACTGTAGTACGTTTAGTATTGAGCTTTAGATTACAACACGTCATGGAACAAAACTGTATAACGTTTACTATGGAGCTTTGCTAAAAGCTGGGGTATCATATATATAGGTTTTCCGATTGTATGGTACTGTATGGACGAGTTCTGTCGCTGGCGGATGCTACGAGCTTAATAGTGTCAGGTCTTGAGGTTCATGGACTAACACTTTGTGATATAATAACTGCTTAGTTAAGTACCGAGCTTAAGATTACAACACGGCATGGAACAGGACTGTTGTACGTTTAGTACCGAACTTTAGATTACAACACGGTATGGAACAGCATTGTAGTACGTTTAGTATGGAGCTTTAGATTACAACACGGCCTTTCAACAGCACTGTAGTACGTTTAGTATTGAGCTTCAGATTACAACACGGCATGAAACAGCACTGCAGTACGTTTAGTGTTGAGCTTTAGATTACAACACGGCATGGAACAGCACTGTAGTACGTTTAGTACCGAGCTTAAGATTACAACACGGCATGGAACAGGACTGTAGTACGTTTAGTATTAAGGTTTAGATTACAACGCGGCATGGAACAGCACTGCAGTACGTTTAGTGTTGAGCTTTAGATTACAACACGGCATGGAACAGCACTGCAGTACGTTTAATGTTGAGCTTTAGATCACAACACGGCATGGAACAGTACTGTAGTACGTTAAGTATTGAGCTTTAGATTGCAACACGACATGGAACAGCACTGTAGTACGTTAAGTATTGAGCTTTAGATCACAACACGGCAAGGAATAGCACTGCACTACGTTTACTGTTGAACTTTAGATTACAACACTGCATGGCACAGCACTGTAGTACGTTTAGTACCTAACTTAAGATTACAATACACGGCATATAACAGGACTGTAGTACGTTTAGTATTGAGCTTAAGATTACAACACGGCATGTAACAGGACTGTTGTACATTCAGTACCGAGCTTAAGATTACAACAAGGCATGAAACAGGACTGCAGTACGTTTAGTACCGAACTTTAGATCACAACACGACATGGAACAGCACTGTAATACGTTTAGTATTAATATAACAACACGGCATGAAACAGGACTGTAGTACGTTTAGTATTGAACTTTGGATAACAACACGGCACGGGAGAGCACTGTAGTACGCTTAGTACCGAGCTTTATATTACAACACGACATGTAACAGGACTGTAGTACGTTTAGTATTGAGCTTAGGATTACAACACGGCATGAAACAGGACTGTAGTACGTTTAGTATTGAGCTTTAGATAACAACACGGCACGGGGAGCACTGTATTACGCTTAGCACCGAGCTTTATATTAGAACACGGCATGAAACAGGACGGTGGTACGTTTAGTACCGAGCTTTATATTACAACACGGCATGGAACAGGACTGTAGTACGTTTAGTATTGAGCTTAAGATTACAACAAGTCATGGAACAGGACTGTAATACGTTTAGTATTGAGCTTAAGATTACAACACGGCATTAAACAGGACTGTAGTACGTTTAGTACCGAGCTTTAGATCACAACACGGCATGTAACAGCACTGTAATACGTTTAGTATTTAGATAACAACACAGCATGAAACAGGACTGTAGTACGTTTAGTATTGAGCTTTGAGATAACACGGTACGGGGGAGCACTGTAGTACGCTTAGTACCAAGCTTTATATTACAACACGGTATGGAACTGGACTGTAGTACGTTTAGTACCGAGCTTTATATTACAACACGGCATGGAACAGGACTGTAATACGTTTAGTATTGAGCTTAAGATAACAACACGGCATGGAACAGGACTGTAATACGTTTAGTACCGAGCGTTATATAACACGACATGGAACAGGACTTGTCATAAGATAGCCACATATGTTTTCCGAAATACATAATTGTCTTCTAAAAGCGTTTGTTCTGGCATTTCCACAAATACTCCAAACTGTCAAGTCGTTATATTAAGGGAAATAGATGTAAAACACTAATCAAATACAGCAGGCCGATACGATAGGTAATACAGTTAAGATATCGAATGAGCTTTAAAGAGAATGCCATCCCACACATGTGATATACTCCAAAGAACATGGTGACCGAGGCAAACCCCAATGTTATATAATTAAGTGAACTAAAAACTGACCCTTAACCGTTTGTTAACATATCTCGACGGAAAACAGCATATTAATGTGCGTATTTGTGAATATTGTTTGTGATCCACATGGTCGATGCATTAAGATAATTGCTTTATCCCACCATCAGTCGGGCAGCAAACCTTCGAACGTTCCGATGCTTTTAAATGTCACCAATACATGTTCCCAGAAGTAATAAAAAAATTACCTCCATTTGAACAGATACATAACATTACAGCAGCAACACTGTGTAGCCGTAAAGTTAAAATCGCGTTTTAAAAGTTATTAAGACATGTCACCTAACCGAGAGTAAGGAATCAAACAGGTTTTAAAACCTAATAATGATCCGAAGAAGCGTACATGGTCGCGATGCGATTAGACTCTAATGAAATTATTAGAATGCAACAAACATATAGACTTCATGTGAACTAACGATCCCAGGTACATACGTGTAACACTCTACAACTAGTGGGAGAGTTATAGAGGAAGGCACGCGACTTTACTTTGGGTTTTGGTAGTTTTTAAATACCATTTTAGTAACATTACATCCCTCAGATCAAGGAACTTATGATAATTTAGTCAGTAATTAAAGTATCACAAACCGGAAGTGACGCGCGTGGTGCAAGTGACCCACAACACATCGTATGCTATATTAGTGTTAAACGAATGAATATCTCATTTCAGACAGGAATAATTGCCTTTCTGTGTACCTGGATGTGGAAATTCTGAATTGGTTATTGCAAAAGGAATTCGTTAATCTGTTTTCGGAGGCGGTGGCTTGTAAAAATCAGAAACAAAGCTTTGGTAGTAAACGCGTCATTTGATAGGTTGAAGAACTTGAGAGTGTGCGTATAAAAAATGTTGTGCCATCCGATTATGAAAGGGACCTTCAGCACGAATTGACCGATTTGAAGCTAACAAAAATGAGTTTAAAAACATGCTGTATACCGTATGAATTTTATTTGGCCCATACCAAAAGGCTCGGATATACAAGAATACATTCGAGAAGCGCGAGGTGCTTCGTACGCTCGTATAACCAGCGATCGGCTTACAGTATCATATACTTACTATAAGTCTAGGTTACAGTCAGTATGAGCTACTGTATAAGCCGATCGCTGGTCATATGAGCGTAGGTGCTTGGGCGCCAGACAGAAAGAAGGCAGGGCACTTTTTGATCGAGTTCAGCTAGTCAACAGCGGGAGAAAGACGCCGAGCTTTTCACTCATCCCTAGCCCAGTACCAGTAAGCTTAGCGCAGAAAAAAAAACCCCTAAACTGAGTACTGAAAGTTTTTGATTCCCATTCAAGTTAACACCTGTTAAATCAAGCTGTCCTGTCCAGTTAAGGGCATTTCTGTATTGATTTTTTACGTTTACCAAGTAATTAGATGTGACAATTCAGGTCATTCATAACACCATGCCGCGACTTTTCTGTGCGACTATGCCTGTATTATACAAGTCTATAACGATTCGTATTCGTGTCCAGGCTTTCACACTGCTGTATCTACCGTTCTTTTATATTTATATCTTTATTCTTGGCTTCTAGTTTTTCCTTAAAAAAAATTTGGTACAAACCCGTACAATGGTAATTAATCTGCCTGATAGAAAATTTCAGAGTAGAACTTGACTCGGTTATGATAGGTTTATCGTAGCTATAGCATATGAAATGGTGTTGTTATTGCGTGTCACTTACACCACTTCCGGTTTGTAAAACTTTAATTACTGGTTTAATGTTAATTAATTTCTTAATTTGAGGGCTGTTATCTCACTAAAATCGTATTTAAAAACTACCAATACCCACTATAAAAGCGCGTGCCTTGTCTTTTAAGTCAAATCGGTGGGTCATGAATTAGGAATTGTTAAGAACGTTATCGGGATTTATCCAGGCATCTATTCATTCATTCAATCTATCTGTTGCTGTTTATTGTTAACCCGTATCTTAAACAGGGTGCCTTATAGACCAATTATCTACAGGATAACCACTATAACAACAAAACATGTCAAAATATGATATGACTAAGTCAAACTTTATCCATGGAAATGTCCCTACAAAGTAAAGATTGTTGCTCCAGAAACGAAATTCGCTCCTTTTTTGTATCCATAAAAATGAAGTAGAGTAAAACCACAATAGCAAACGGCTCAACTACAACCGATGGTGAAGGCCCAAACCAAGATTCATAAAACTCTGTGCTGGAAAAGGAAGTCGTGTCTATTTATGACTAAGTTTATCATTGTGCAACTATAAAAAGTCAAAATAGGCACGGCTATACCCGATTGTAAATGTGTCTACTAAGTTTCAGAAAGATAGACTTAACAAGAAGCCTCCCAGATAAGCGGCATCGCCACATATCGAGCTAGAGCTTTATGATTTTTACAATTGATGCAACAAAAAAAGGAGATTAAATGACGTTAGTTAACCTTACCAGTTTTACATAGCGCAGATGGCCCAAAACGCGCCTGCAGTCTTACAATGTGCAAAGAACAACTCACGATAACTAAACGACGTGTGATTTCTATAAAGTTATGTGTATATTTTATTTATACGAGGAGGCTTTTTTTTAGGCCATTCTGAGAGGGTAAAACCTACTAGCTTCAATGCGACCCCCTGCCCTAAATACTCGGACTCAATCTTTGTCGCCACTGTTTGTTTTCTTGCATAACGTTTGTGACGACTATCCACAGAAACGCCACAATGATATATTATACGGAACTTATTTAATTGGACACGTTTTAGTGATTTAAGTTTCATGACAATGATATGTGCATCGTGTTCAGCAATTTGCCATAGTAAAGCATTTCCAAGCTAAAACATTTTTATAAGTAAAACAACATTTTCGCCGCTTTCAGAAGAATAAGCAGATATAGCTGTTATAACATACTATGTAGATGTATAACGTATGTGTTCTAGTTTAATTTGTATACAATTGGGGTTTGGACATAATAAAACGCTACAGGGCTGCCAACTATTTATTTATTTACAATTAAAATAACAGGGAGACAACTTGTTCACGTTCAGATTTGCTCATATTTACAGGAGTTGATTATGTCCCATTTTCCAGCTGCAACTTTCGATGGACGAGATTCTAGTCCGAAACAGTATTTAATCAGTTGGTGGCAAAGATTAATTGAGTTAGTAGGCCTAATGGAGAAAGAAAACATTTGTTTATTTGAGGATTTATCGCCTTCAGTTCGGGTTTGTTCAGGCATATAACCATGTACCGATCCAGCCCGATATGGCACGCCAAATCGGAGTTTATAAAAATTCTTGTGTCGTAATTTTTTTAGTATTGATAAAAATCCTTTTCTTGGATAGAGTTTATGTTTCTTGTATAATGTTTTAAATTATGAACTGTTTTCTGTTACTATGAGTAGAAAGTTTACATTTTGGAGTTAAATTTATAAAGTTGAGATTTGTGTCCGCTTTGGCTCACCATAGCCCAATGGTTGAAGGAAACGACGCGCATCGTAGCAGACAGCAACAAAGACATGGCAGGTCAATTAGAAGGTCACAAATAGCATCACAACTGATGATTTGTTTAGGCCCGTAATCTACGAGAGCACAAAATAACATAAACACACTTGAACCAGTTAATACAGAAATAAAATATAATTTAAAAATAACATACATTTTAATTTAACAGTAAGTGATTAAAAGTAGCACGTTCTACTACTGTAACAAATGTATCGACGTTAAATACAAATAAATCACCAGAAATGAGTCCGTCATGTTGTTAAACTAAAAGCTGAAAGTCTTCCATTACAATATGTCATGTCGTAATTGTAATCCAGTTTACTTGAAATGGAGAGGCAATATTGTTGTTAGTTCTTTTAAATAACCCTACCCAAAAACCTGAGTCCGTTAAATTATAAAGGCACGCTGTGTGTACAGCTCTCATTGTTAAGGGATTCCTGTTTATTACTGAAATCAGAACGTTTACGACAGCTTTATTACATAAAGCTATTAAACATAGACCTTTGACGGAAATCCGTTTCCGTATGGCTGAAATGTTCCATAATAGAACGAAATACGTCATAGCGATCGTCACAAACTGAACGTTTTATGAACAGACTACATGTACATCAACATTTCAATAGGGTTAAGTACCCTCTTTATCGTTTGTTGTTCCCCCATTTACAGTTAATAAATAATCTGTCAAAAAGTTACCTAATTTAGATTTATAAGTGAGGAAAAGAATTAAATACATACATAATTTGGATACATTTGGAATTTTCTTTGGTTGTTAATTTCCCTCTGCCCTGTGAAAATTAAAACGGACCTATCCAAATCGGTTTTTCACTTTTATTACTCAGGGATGTTCTGATAACCAGGAAGGCTACAAATGTAACATTACGCTAGGATGTATTAGAATAAAAAAGAATAGAATAAAAATGCTGTTTATTTATTAATTTTTGTTGTTTATCTAAAATTCCACAGAAAATTCTGTCCGGGAATATTATGCAATATATAATAATTTGTGAATGGTAGTATTACGGGTAAATTTATCTTTGAAATATTATTTAGTGTCAAATATAACTACAATTATAAAATAAATATAAGCATTTTATTGTAAACTAGGTTTATAGTGCAACATGGTAATCCTTTAATTTAAATTTAAAAACAGAGGTGGAAACAATATGTTTTAGATAAATACAAAGGTTGAAAATCTGTACAAAGCCTTTGGAGTTGCAATGCAAATGAATGATTTCCAGAGGGGGCAGATAAGTATTTCCCGAGCATCCAGTGGAGTAGGAATACAAAAATAAAACAATACGATAACAAACTGATAACAAAAAATGAACAATTTAAAATAACTGAAATTAAAACATTAAAATAAAGACAAACCGTTCTGCCAATATAAACATATACATGCATCAAATATAGGAGAGTCACTAACTGAGACAATGTGCATGTTGAAGGAGAATGAGTGTGTTAACTCACAGCTGCATTTCCCATTCAGAAAGCAACAGCAAATTTAGTTTATTTGTTGGAGCTTAACCTCATACTCAAAGGTATTTATAATATATGGCAACAGATTGTCCACTTCACACTGTTCCTTGCCTAATTACGGTGGAAACCTTGAAAAAACCACCTTGCTATTGCCAGAGCAACATCCTGCGACTCGCTCACATACCTGAGGGTCGACAGACAGACTTGATCCTGTGAACAGTACATCCAATCAGGATTAGTCAGCGCACTCGTTAACCACTAAGCCACGCCCAGGGCTACCAAATTAAGATCTTGCTGGACCTCTGGATGCCTTTTAAGGTCTTGATGGACCCCTTGGGCTCAAAATGAACCAATTTTTTCTATCACTTTGATAAAAGAGTTAGGTATTCAAACCATATGTTGGTTAAAAATTTTTTTAATTAAAAACAGTAAAAATTTAAGCCTACAATTTAGTTTTCCCTCGATCATATTCAAGTGGCAAAACTTTACTTGCCTATTTCTGGCACTTCTGACAAACAGCTTAGAAGACCATCTTGTGAAATTCTGTTTCTCTTATATTGACTTCTCACAAATCAAAATGATAATTAATATAGCTTTTTATGCCAGTAATCCAAGAGAAATATTCATTTAAGCTCATATATTTACTACAGTAGTCATCATCGTAAAAAAATATACAAAAATGTCATGGAGTTTGTATTTTTTTTAAAATTTTGTATTAACTGGAATGTTATTGAAGTGCGATCCTTTAAATTACATAAGAAGTAAATGGTGTTAATACTGTATAAAGCAAATATAAAAAACTATTAATGTCTTCTAATCAAACGTTGACCAAAGAAAACAGCTGAAACAGCCACACCAAGGCCAAGACTCCATTTGACTGCTCGACCAATCACTGATGGTGTTCTATCACTGTTGGATGACTGAAGGTTGTCTGCTTGATAAAATGTCCCTTGTAAATCATCCTCTGTCACAAGATCCGGCTTAACGTTGTACAATACCTGAATAAAATGTTCACAATAGACAGTTGTTAACAGGAAACAGTACCACTTTCCTTAAAAATAAATTTGACAGAAAATAGGCTACCTTCTATGAAAAATACCCTTGAAGGCGTTCATTGAATTTGTTAGATTAGGGTGTAATATCATACTCGAAGGTATTTCACTTACTGGACACTGGATGGTCAACTTCTCACTCTAACCTACTGGAATGCGGTGGTCCAGTGGAACCCCTGGATGAAACCTTGTACAAACCACCCTGTGAATGCAGGAGCCCTATCATGTCTCCCTCATATACTTAAGGTCAACAGAGGGAGAGATGTTTATTAATACCTCAAAATACTTTTTTGTGTGATATATATTTAAGGTTTCAGGAGAACTGCATATACCAACCTCTATAGCAGCTCGAATTCCACTCTGAACAGCTCCACTCATATAGCCACAATAAATGGTGGCAGATTCTGTACCAGCAAAATGAGTTCTGAAAATTACATTGAATAAAATACATGCAACAACCACTTTTAAAGGCAGAGCAGCAATTTTTACTTTTTATAGCTGAATTAATCATCATATTAGATATTAGCTTGTTATCTTTGACCTGTAAAAATCCTTACAGCATGCAATATTTTTACACAGGTATTGGGGATTTCAAACATGATCACAACAGACCACACACAGGTGGAACTGACATAGAAATGGCACAGAAGATAAATCTAATATGCATTAAGCAAATCCACACAGGAATGTATAATTATGTGCTACATTCTGAAATTTCATGCTACAGAACCATTGCTGCAGATTTTCATCTTGTATCATTATTTGTTCATGCACTTGTATAAAGTGTCAGTGGCTACTATTTCAAGCAAAAAGTACATTATTAGCTTGTTACCCTCCATAATTGATTAACTTAACCCACATACTACCAAATAGAGGACACGCACATTCTACTTTCTAAAAAGCTGCTAACTTTTGTCCAGCAACAAGTTAAATATCCAATTTCTTTCTGCCTTCAGCTGGTAAAAACTGTATAAATATAGTATTGTGTGATCACCCTTGAACCCGTTTTATCTAGACTAATTTCTCAAAACTATCCGAAAGAACTGTTATTTCATATAGGTATTTAACCTAAAGTTATATTAAACACTGTAAAACCTGAAAAGTTACCTGAGATAAGGGTGCCGAAGTCCAGATACAAAATATTTCATGCCCCCTGGGGCCACACAGTTTACTGGACTACCCTCATTGTAGGGCTCCTCACTCCAGTCCTTCTCTCGATAGTCCAGGTAATCATAAACTACCTGACCCCAGATCTGATTCAATGAATCTAACACACCTTTCTGTCTCCTGTAAAACTGAAACAATGACACGGATTAAACTATCAGAATTTACAGAACTCAAAAAGTTATGGGCTCTTCAAAAGATGTGTAAAAATTCCTTCACTTTTAAAAACTGGTAGTTAACAGTCAAAGTATCGATAAGAAATAGAAGAGTAATCAACCACATTTAAAAATGGTTTCAAAGTAATCATACACCCCCTTTAGATCTTTGGGATGACTTAAAAACATTGTTCAAATAATTTTTATGAATAAGCCTGACCAAATAATTGTTAAACACTAGGCACATCAATTGTAATTTCTGTGCAAGAGTATAAGAAATTGCTTGATTTGAATATTTCATACATAATGTTATTTCACTTCAATGACTGTGTACAGGCTCAATAAGTCAAGGAAACTTTCAGCCAGTTCAACAAACAATGGCAAGGTTTTTATGAAGTTTCCTGTATTTTTGCACAGATTTAATTTTAAGTAAGACAGATTAAAAAGTGGACAATGCATATTATATAAGTATGACATTAAACCCAAGCAAACAAACCATACTTGTAAACGCAAGTATAAGTCAGTTCAAGCTATTGAGACATATATAACTTCAAAGAAAACTATTTGACACACTCCAAACCGTAACATGTGAACATACATCAACTTGACTCCATTCCACAGCAGGAAAGCCTCCTAAGAACACTACTAACGCTGGGTTTCCACTGCATAAAGTGGCGTCAAATGTAATGCATACAGGACCTTCTTTACAACCCTGTTCTCTGATTGGTCCACCATTTGTAACGAAGGACCCAGAATCACCACGATTTTGCCAAAAAGCCTGACGATAATTGGAAAACATAACTGATAAATGAGGAAAAACGACATGTGTTAAAGAAACAAAATAACCTAATAAATTTTTTCAATTAATGTACTGCTTGCTGTTTACCATCTCACTTAATAGGGAACACCTGTTAAGTTTTTGATCTGTTATGGTCATTTGTGGTCATATATAAAAATAATTGTTTTAAATTGTAAAAAACCATTATGCTTCAGTTAACAGATATCATGCCAATTAATGTTTCCCGCCAGTTTTGACATAGGGCTATGGGGTTTGTACAATGACTTCTTTCCCATATGCATACATCATCTAGTCTTTTGCCAATCAAGTGTGTTACATTTTTCACCATTTCAAATCGATTTTTATCGTTTAATTAAATATCAAAAACGTTTCAATTGTTGAAAACATGTTTTTTTTAATCAAATGAAAATATGTTTTCATTAATGATTGTGGGCATTTAAGATCTTTGTCTGCAGATTTTTGTCGGAGAGTAGCAGGAGGTCACTTTCCAAAATCCTGCCAGAAAAGTGACCCTATGTGCATTTGTGGGAAAATGATTTTGGATATGGGAAATGTGAAATAATGACTGTGGGGGACCTAGACTAAGTGGACAGGTATTAAAACCAACTATGAATGCCAGGAATAAAAATTCCTGAAATTTCTTATTGGATTCTTATTGGATTCTCATGTATATGCTTAACAAAGCCAATATCAATATAACTGCTAATTCTGTTTCATTTAACAAAACCAACAGTTTTGGCTCTTGAAAGATTTTTTCATGAAATTTTGTAACAAATTTGTAACAAAGAATACCTTGATTGTCTGTTTTTTTTTCTTTGCTACAAGTACATCCTAATGACACATGCTGGAACTTTTTGATTGATTAGAAGTGTACAATAACTCACCTCTGGGTATGTAATGATAACTTTTGTCAATAAACCAACTGGCATTCGTCTGAACATTTCTTGTTTGTTTAATGGTAGAGCTGGATGGAATTTAATACTAGCTAAAACAAAAACAAACAAATTATTAAAACAAGTATCAACCAGGTCCATGGTTAAAGGCTTATTTCGAAAAAATATGCTCATAACCACAGCCAAATCACCGTTTCCTACTTCAGTTTGAGTACAGTTTTTTTCCCTTTTTTTGTGAAACACAATAGTCCATATCTATGGTATTAACAGAAAAAGCTAAGTTTGAG
Source organism: Mopalia muscosa (assembly GCA_031763545.1). Classification (NCBI taxonomy): domain Eukaryota; kingdom Metazoa; phylum Mollusca; class Polyplacophora; order Chitonida; family Mopaliidae; genus Mopalia; species Mopalia muscosa. The sequence continues at coordinate 12,693 of JARFOD010072301.1, forward strand.
GTTAACATCTTAATTTGAGTGATGGCCATTATCAGTTCGTTTGCAAAATTAGATCGATTGCAATCCCATCTGTTTCAAAACTATGTTCCATGTTTGAAATAGGTCTGCATTTTTTAAAGACATAAATATTACAAATCATGCAATGGTGGTGATTTTTTTGATGGATAATCCACACCACATTTTCATCATAGGTAACCACAGTACAAGTTTATCCAAGATTTGTTGTCAAATTATCATGTTTACACCATATAAGCATCAATATTACATTATGATAAATAGCCGTCATAAATTTGTTGAAATACAACCCCATACTTCATCTTAATAGAAAGTTAACTTCCAAGCTAATCGGTGAATTTTTACTTAAGCTGTCGTGTTCACAAAGAAGGGAATATTGTTAATAAAAATGCAATGCAATGGCAGCAATTTTGTTTTAAGGCATTTGGTAAAATGCAATCGGTGGAAGGAAGCTACAGTACAATTTTTTCAGTGAATTTGAGTCTCAAATTCGTCATGTCCACAACACATAGGCCGGTATATTGCAAAATTATGCAATGGTGGCCATATTGTTTTGCGTAATTTTATGAAATGCAATTCCACCCTTAGTCTTAACAGGAAGTTTCACATTAATCTGTGAATTTGATCTCAAGTTATGGTCACAACACAAATGTGAATATTGTAAAATCATGCAACGGCAGCCAGTTTGTTTCACAGAATTTGGTGAAATACAATCCCATCCATTGCCTTAAGAGGAGGAGGCTATATTATATTTCAATTTAATCCATGAATTATGATGAAGGAGGTGAAGGTTGCCTGTTAATTGGCTATAGTAACAAATATACAAAAAGTAACAGGCTTCAAACGACCAATGATAGGTCTGATCAGCAGGGTTATGTTCATCAAAGAGTTGGCAAAAAAGATGCACTTTTATACTTTTGACTTTTTGGTCGGAATTATATTGTCAAACAAACACATGTCATATAAATATATATTTTTTTCTTCGTCCGATTGGATTTAAATTTGTACGCAAGGGAATTTCACTAATAGGACAACAGAGTGACCACTTCTGGAATTAGATTTAGGCAAATACTGGCTGTGTATTTGATGATTCTGGTCACCCACCTGTTTGGTGTGGAGGGGTTGAGATCACCAGTCTATCACATCGGAATCTCTCTCCTCCTGCACATCTCACTTCTACAAAATATTTTTCCTGAAAACAAGAGATCAGCAGCAATGTGGTTAAGTATATGTGAAGATAAAAACTGGTAAGCCACTTCAAATCTTGTAAGCAACAGAGTATTGCTTGATTGATTGATTGATTGGTGTTTTAAGCACAACCAATATGTGAAGCGTTTCCATTATGTTATATCAGTGCAAAGTAAAGACAACATTGCTACTTTTCAAACAAGCTGCCCTTAACCCAACAGCTTTGCCTTCATAAACAGCTGTATCAGGGCGGACCTAGCTGGTTATTTGTATTTCACTGACCAAATCAATAGAAGTTTGGTATTTATTATAGGCAGATAATCAGCAATTAACCAAGAGAGAAAATCAATTGATAGAGCGTTTGAGACACATTTTGAGGAGTATTTGACAGCATATTCAAGGGAATTTCATTTATAGTATTACAAAAGTCTCCATTAAGTGATCAAGTCAGACTTAAACAATACGTGAGGTGGGCCATAGGGTTATTGGTTGGGGTGGGATATAGAGTGGTCAAATAGCTGAATCAATGATCAAACATTACAATAACACATAGATACATTTAATACTGTATATTGGATGGAATAAGTGTTGATGCCATGAATTTCACGCTAAATAAAAGTTATTTGCAACATATGGTGAGAGGATTTTAGTCAAATTGTTAAAGCAATTATTGAATTTTATCCAAAGTCTAAGACCAAATAAAAATCATTTATTTATGCTACAAACCTGAGTGATGCTGGCAACAGGATGATCTGTTAGAACATTTTTGTCTTTTATGATGCTTGCCAAATTCTTACTGATCTGCTGGGCACCACCCTTAAAGTAAAACAGGAACAATGACAGAGATTGTTTCAGTAGATTGATTCCATTCCAAGACAAAATATAAGTACAATAACAATTGTTTGCTTTTTTGAGAAAATATTATAAAGTGAAATTTCTAAACTGTTATCCACTCTGAGGTACATGCCATCTTCTAACAGAAGGAAAAGTTAAACAAAGGTACACACATGAACATAGTTCACATGCAAGGGTAAAATTATATTAAAATACAAAAACAACGTCACAGTTCAACGACAATAAACACCTAAAAAAAATACTGTAAATACTACTAATAAACACTGTACACTGCTTCCCAGCTCGCATGTTTTCCTAAACACTCCCACAAGCCTTCTCTTGTACAGACCAAGGGAGGTAAGAATGTATTACAGCAATAAAATATTTATGTGAACAGCTCTATGACTTCCACTCACACATCATTTTATAAACACTTAAAATACATTAGAATAAACAGCCAATACCTGTTAAAATCATTTTACTGAGATTATACTAAAAAACAGGTAGCAAAGATTTTGTTTAATTCCCAATACTCATTTTCAATACTTTAATTTTAAGTCCTTGCGCAGCATCTTCTGTGGTTTCCACCAGTTTTACGATCCCATCAGCTGCCTGAAGGTACATCAAGTAAAAGAGTAAGGAAATCTGGGAGCACTCCACACCTAGCATACACCGAACAGTTGCAATTATGGTTTCTTTGGCAGCTGAAAAAAAAGGGGAAAAAAAAGAGACATAACAATTATAGTCAATTCAAGAAGAATTTATTCGGTTCCTTTACATGAAAGATTTATATATTTGTTTTATGCATTGACTCGATGATTTTGGATATAATACTTAGTACACACATGAATGTAAGACAGGAATAGGGCCTATTGTTTGGATATGTTAGTTAAAACAAGTGCCCGCCCGAAGATAGAGAGAGACAAATCAGGGACCCTAACCCACATTCCCAAGGTAAAGAGAGAGAGAGATTATGGAACCTACCTAACATACCCAGGGTAGAGAGAGAGACAAATCAGGGAGACTACCCAAAATAACCAAGATAGAGAGAGACAAATCAGGGAACCTACCTCCCATACCCAGGGTAGAGAGAGAGAAAAATCAGGGAACCTACCTCACATACCCAGGGTTAAGAGAGAGACAAATCAGGGAACCTACCCCACATACCCAGGGTTAAGAGAGAGACAAATCAGGAATCCTACCTCACATACCAAGGGTAGAGAGAGAGACAAATCAGGGAACCTACCCCCATATACCCAGGGTAGAGAGAGGCAAATTAGGGAACCTACCCCCATATACCCAGGGTAGAATGAGAGACAAATCAGGGAACCTACCTCACATACCCAGGGTAGAGAGAGACAAATCAGGAAACCTACCTCACATACCCAGGGTAGAGAGAGAGATAAATCAGGGAACCTACCCCCATATACCCAGGGTAGAGAGAGAGGCAAATTAGGGAACCTACCCCCATATACCCAGGGTAGAGAGTTTGTTTGTTTGTTTGATTGGTGTTACTCAAGGGTATTTCACTTATATGACGACGCAGAAAAATACAAAACATCACAAACAAATCTGCTTCCCGTTACCCTTTAGCTCTGACAACACCAGGGCAACAGAAAGCAACCTCTTTTCTCGCCTCTTACGATCGACCTAGTTAGCCGAGGGAGTATTCTGCAGGGCAATGGCCCACCCGCTCCCTCAGGAGCCCCAGAGAGAGAGAGAGAGGCAAATTAGGGAACCTACCCCCATATACCCAGGGTAGAGATGGACAAAACAGGGAACCTACCCGCACATACCTAGGGTAGAGTGAGGGACAAATCAGCGAAACTATCCCACAGTCAAGACAGACACAAATGATGGAACCTACTCCATATACCCAGGGTTAGGAGAAAGACAAATCAGGAATCCTACCCCGCATACCCAGGGTAGAGAGAGAGACAAATCAGGGAACCTACCTCACATACCCAGGATAGAGAGAGAGCCAAATCAGAAATATTGAGGACAAATATTTTTTTGCCAAATATCAAAATTAGCTTTTTTTCAGTATGTTGTTGTTGCATCAGAGTACAAATATTTCAAGATGCAATGGCTCTTTCCCCAACCCTTCAACTCAAACTAGCTATTTATTTGATTTAGGTGTAAAAATTCTTAGAAAGGGGTTTTAAATATTGCATGTAGTAGGCCACTGACCTAAAAATAACAATCATGAAGTTAGATAGTTAAAAATCCATTAAAGACTAATTAATTTGGTCCATAAAAAGGGAATAGCTTAAAGATACATGTACATGAATACTGTAAATTGCAGAGTAAGTAAAATTGTGGTCATCTTCGCTAGCCAAAAGTTTTTATTCCGAGCTACTCTGTATTATGACCCTTGACGAATTATTTGTTTATAATCAGACTTGGCTGCCGGGCGATGGATTGGGTGTGTGGGAACTTCTATGCAACCAATCAGATGTTGTGGTACTAGAGAGCCTGTACAAAATGACCGTGATTGTCAATAGTGAAAGTCAGAATGTGTTCAGGGTATTCAACCAAATCAATGAGAGTATTGCATATGTACCCACCCCTAGTATATATATATATAAATATATATATGTGTCAATAGTGCTTTACAAAGTTGAACAAATTGTCAAAACTAGAGTATTTCATTCAAAATATGTTATCATTGCTTTAACTGGGAGCTTGGTCATTTTATCTACCAAGGGAAGTAGCTGTAATTGTATTTATATGTGATTAATCGGCCAAGGGTTGTAATGCAGAGTAGCTCAGAATAAAACTCTTGGCTATAGAAGATAGATTGAGGTGTGAGTTTAACCTTTTGTCCATAATGTAAGTTGCATGTATGAATGGAGGGTCATGCTGTCCCATTCCACAGCATTGTCACAGGTATAAGGGTCTGACATGGGAACTGTCTTCCTCATAACCTCTGTCTGCAATCATACAGAGTTAACATTGTTTTCACATGTATATAACACTACATTCTTACCCATTAGCTTGTTATTTATCTTAATAAAGATTCACAAATCAAACATGGCTCATGTAGCACAACTACCCAGTGTTGTCAATTGATTTATTCACTCATAGAATTATCAAATACAACTAAAATTATTTGTAATAAATATATTTATTCTTCTGGAAATTTATAATTTTATGCAATAAATCAGCTTGTTGAATCAGAATATTCAGTTCTGTTGGCTTAGTAAATTGTTTTTTGACCTTAGATGAGCAATAAATGTTATCGGCCATATCTCATCAAACTAGGCCACTAACATGGACTATAGAAATCATCAGCTGATAACTGAAAACGTCTAATCATACTGACCTTGCTCAAGATTTAAACGTGGTAATATCAATCTCATTATAGAATTAATATATGGACATGTCAAATAAAAAGGTCATTAGTAAAGACTACCAGTAGTTAAAGCATACTACACATGTTGATTTGACTCAATTTGAAGAATCCGTTCTAGACAGTCCTCAGACTCATGTCTAATCCTGTTTTACCTTCGACATAAATCTGTTGAGATCCAGTAGAGCTAGTATTGAGAGAGAGGGAAGGTTGGAGGTGTAGCTACTGACAGCAGTGCCGCCTAACTGCATATACTTCCTGCCAGAATCCAACTGTTTATAAGTGTCCAGTTCTAACTCATTCAACAACTCCATGATGTGAGACTGTGATCTATAGACAGAGGGTATTTTATTAATTCACTGAAATTGTGGATTTAATTGATTGATTGATTGGTGACATATCATGGAAAAGAAATCCAGCAAGAATTAAACTTGCATGATCCAATAAGCCGAGAGCACGAGGCTAGCAGTTCTCCCTGCTCAAAATCCTGATCAAATCACCTTGTAGTTTCAGGAACAGCTATCTATACCATGCAGGATAAGAATAATGGTACTACATGTATTCATATTCAATATGAGACAAACCCTCAGGATTTCAAATTTGCGAAAATTTATTAAATTCAATCCCATTTGCAATTGTAAGAGGAGAAAGCTGCAAAGCCAGTTAGATAATTTATATTCAAGTTATTGTGGTCACAACACAAAGACAGCAAGATTCTAAATGTACACTATATAACATCCATATCATTTCATGAAATTTTATAATTATGCAATGGTGGCCCTTGTTGTTTTGTATTACTTGGTGAAATGCAATCAGAGACCTCCTTACAAGAGAAAAAGGCTATGTTTGAAGTTATTCAATAGTTTACCATAAAGTTCATAAAGCTTATATGCATATCGGTACTGAAAAATAAGGCAATAGCAGCCACACACATTCAGGATTGCTGAAATGCATCCCAATAGTCTTTGCAAGGGGAGAAGTTATTTGCCAATTTAGACACAATAATCTCCCGTGAATTAAACCGTGAATTAAACCAGAGACATTTAGACTTCCAAATTAAGCAATGGCAGTCATATTTTTCTAAAAAATTTGGTGAAATGCGAATCATCCCTAATTGTAAGAGGACTTGACTATATTTCAAGTTTGAAGTTATTTGATGAATTTTCCTTCAGATATTGTGTTCAAAATGATTCACACACACTTTCATAAATTTAAAATTATGCGACAGGGGCCAGATTGTTTTGCATGCAAGTGTGGTGTTTCAATATAATGATACCATAAATAAGATCAGCTGGATAAGAAACAGTGCACCTCAAAACACCGGTCAATCAAATATGAGCTAATACACAAGTAACACAACTGTTAAGAATGAGAGACTTATTATGAATAAGATGCCCGCTCCAATGAGAACTGTTTAAAGATTATAGATGCAACTGTAATTTTGAAGAAAAAAAAGAAATACAACACCTAAAAAAAATCAAGATAAACATTGATAATTAAATGAAAGGTTAACCTGACCAAAGGAGTACTTACGTTCCAACCCATTGTCCCCCCAAGTCCCACTCGCTTGTACCATCAATAGACTTCATCTCGGTGGTAAACGTACGTCCACCAACTCTCTCTAAAGTAAAATTAAACAATACTCACAACAGCATCAGTTGCAATTTATACATATTGCCTTTTAACAGAGGGGAAAACAAATTTCCCTTGTATTGCTTATGTTAAACCTTGTAAGGTAAACACATGTATGCCCGCTATTTATTCAACAGAATGCAGACAGATATTTAATAGATTGTTAGTTAGTTTGGGGTTTAACGTCGTACCTAGGGTATTTCATTTATATGACGACAGATTGTCCACTTCACACTGTTCCTTGCCCTAATACAGGCATTTATTCAACAGAAAGTAGACGGATAGAAGAAACAGTGTTTGAATACTTGTTTCATCATATTGATGAGTGCCACCAAGTTTGACCAAAACTGACCAAAATGTCTGCAGCAGCTACTGCATACATACATACATATGTCATTAGATACCACACTAAACTTAAAGCTAACAATACCAGATATTCGTCAAGAATCTTTCTATCCAAAAAATATTATTGTTTTTATTTTGAGGTGAAATATTTCATAAAAATTCTTCAAACTGTTTCATACACTTGAGTACGACGTTAAACACCAATCAAACAAACAAATCCAACTGTTTCATTGAATGAAGAGTTTATAGGAGAGCATAATGACATGGCAAAAAAAATGAACAAGGGAGATAATTAAGTGTCTTTTAGTCTCAGACATATTCAATACATGGAGGTCATCAGTTGCAGAGGCATTTAGCGATGCTGCATGAACTTTGGAGGTAGTTGGGTAAATTGTCTTGATGCTATTCCAAGTGTGATATTAAATAGATCAGTGTTTTGTTTCTTTTTTTGTCCCTCAAGAGATTTTTCTTTTCACCTCCTTTGACTCCATAAAGTGGATTTGAAAGTTTAAATTATTACATCATAACAGACCATTAAAATCTTTCTCCAAATTTACTGAAGAAACTAATCATAATTAAGTGGAAACAGATTTTAACTATGGTGTTGGGCTACCAAGAGAAGCTACTTTCAAAGTTTGAAGGCAATTGGTCAACCGGTTTTTAAGTTATCATACATGTATACATATTAAGATGATATGGGTAAATAAATCAAACTGCAGTGATGTGTTTGCATATATGGTTTATATGGTGAAATAACCTTTAATACAGTGTTAAACCGGGATCAAACATATATCTGATAAGGACAAAAGTTACAGAACTCACCTTTGGCTTCAAGGACAATGACCGATAAATTAGGACATTTTTTGAGAAGATGATAAGCACAAGTCAACCCGGAGATACCAGCTCCTATCACTATAACATCTACCTGTCGTGAAACGCTGTGTTGGTCTTCCATATTGATTTACATCTAGAGAAGACATAACACAATCTGTGAACATCCTAAACCTTCATCAGCTATAATTATAGCTTCTAATATATACGGTATGAATTTGTGTTGCAAAATCGTCATGCAATGCAATAGCTATTAGGCTACATGAAAGTGTATATATTATTCCATCATTTAAATGTTGGCTCGGGACTCCTCATTATCACCACTTGGGCTGAATTTATTGCTCATACTTACAACGGAAAGCATCCATGCACTAGCACTGATTTCACAACCCCTTTATTCCATTCAAATGCTACTGCTAGTCTTATTTATTGATTATGATCTTTTCTCAAACTTTGACACTGTCATGTTTACAGGGCTACAGCATACATGTACCTAGATCTAGCATAATATATATTGCTAATTACTTCATCTCAGCCCTTCATCCCATTCAATAGAAACCCATGGTGGAGAATGAGCAGTAATCGCTATCGCGGGCCTCTCAAATATATATATATCTGATATTTTCTTGGGGGGGGATAACATAGACAAAACTCCTACTTTCTTTCTTCACATTAAAATAAAATTTTTTTGAATTTTTGAATTGTGCTATATAAGTTATCTCCCTTTGCAAAAATAGGGCACCACTCAAGGGGTGCAAGATACGCTGGCTGCAAGTTGTTGGTTATGGTCCGGACAAGGTTTTTAATATAATCAAGATGGTGACCTTGACCTTGATTTAATGACCTTGGATATAGGTCATGACACACCCCCTAGCTATGAAGAACATTTGTGCAAGGTATAAGCTTCTTCAAAGTTTTTGTTTAAAAGTTATGTGCCGGACAAGGTTTCTAGTAAAAT
>JARFOD010072312.1:0-21845 GCA_031763545.1 Mopalia muscosa
AAAGGTCAGGTGCACAACTAGACCTTATGGGGAACCAGTTTGTGAAATATGAATCTTGTCCGAACCATAGTTTCTGACCATTGGTGATCACAAGAAATTGTTTACGGACGTACGGACGGACTAACGGACGGACGGACCACGGATGAGAGTGATCAGAAAAGCCCACTATCAGATGATGGTGGGCTAAAAATGTTACAGTAAGTTTAAATTTGTTCCCACATTTGTTTTTCTTCATTTGTTCGGATTGATAGATTGTTCGCCATTTTATGCCATTTCAAAATGTCAAAATGCCATTGAAAATGTGAAATCCCTCAAAGGTTTAAGGAATGCACTTTTATCCGATGCAAGTACTTTGTTTTATAAACCATGGCTGACTACCAGATTTTCACTGTAGAATCACATTATTTTGCAATCTAAAATTGTATTGACAAACAGTACCAGTGCTCAACTGTTTGAAAAAAAGCACTTGGCTCAATTTTAAATCTACTGTAAATTTGAACATGTTCTACTCTATAGTGTTAGTTTTGGTGCAAACATTTACTCATAACATAGAAAGGCTCCAAAGCTATTCTAAAATAAACAATTAAGACTGTGTCTTGTTCATTGTATTATTGATTTTAAGTGTGTAAGAAGCATTAGTGGATTAATAACTTATCGTATCAATGACTACCCTGGGTTGCATGAATTTTATTTCATTCATACACATGGTTTAGTAGTCCACATGATTTAGTAGTCTACATCTATGTTGTTTGTACATCTTTGAACTAGTTGGTTAGCTGTGTCAAAGTGCAGAGCAGTGCAGCTCAGAGTATATACTCTGCAGTATTCATTAATCATTAGAACTATTGGAGTAAATTGGACAGGCCAGGCTTTATACCTTCCTTGTCTACAGTGAATGAAGAAACCAGCTCTGGCCAATCAGGTGTCTCTGAATAAGTTAAAACACATTTACAATGGAAAACAAATTTTGATTATCACTCTGAGTCCTTTTGGCCTTTAGTTTATATTTTGTGTTTAACTTCATATAAATGGATATGTAAATGTACTAAATGAAGACATATTTACACATAATATAGCAAGAAAAAAAACCACAAGCCACCAAAAATGACACTAAACTGATCAGCATGTTTTTAAGAAAACATAATGCCATTGAATCCCACGACAAAAGAAAATGCTAAATATGTTAATGTGTTGGAACACAAATAATTATTTTATTAGGGGTTGTATTTTAAAGAAAACAGAGAAAATAGACTAGCAAAATAGCAGTGTTTAAAAGTAATTTCACAATATGTCTTGAATTGGATATTTTGTAAAGAAAAAAAAAAATGCCTTTCTTGTTGACATGTTTAGTCCGTTTTTGTGCAATCTAATTTGCCATTTTCAATGAGGTGAGATTCAATGAAATGTACAGAAATCACAGACAATTGATGACAACAGTCATGACATCTTACCCTCTGTAACTGTAATGGGAGACCCTATTATATTGAGTGGTTGTGAGGGGTCAAGTCCATCTGAAACAACACACACATGCAAAACAAAATGGCAGCAAAAAAAAAAAAAAGAACTACAAACATAATTTCTAAGACAAAAAGACAAGAGACAGAGGATTTCTAAACAGAAATATTAAATCGGTTTTTGATCTAATGAAACTTGTTTAATAAAGCCAAAAATATTTATATTGAAGACATGATAAGTGTTGAGTTGAAAAAGGCAAATCATTAAGTTTAAATGTTAACTGATAAATGCTTAAAGCCAAATTAAAAACTATTAAAAACGCAGCTTTTTTCATACAATCAAAACAAATTACATGTATTTTAGTATCAACAGCAATCAGAGCAAAATTATGATAAATTAAATCAGCATGAAAACGATGAAATTATAATTGAGGTTAATTACAATTTGTTTAGGTAAAATTTTCTTATGATTTGTTTAAAATATTAGCAGATGTTACTTGGGTAACTGATAAAGATAAATTGTAAAAATTATTAGAAAAGCACATCAATTAATTGATTTAAAACCGAAAATAATAAAAACCTTAAAAAAAGCACAACTGTAGAAATTTAGTTAAGAATAAAGTTAAAGGTTAGGAAAAGCGAATAGATCCTCATTCTATTGTCTTTTGGAGCATAGGCAATAACAACACACATGTACCACAACATTCAATGCTAAATCAAACTGAAACTAATGCAGCAACAACAACCAACTGATGACTAATAATCTAAATCAATACCAGACAAGTCGCTTCTATCATACATGTACGTGGCACCTTCCAAATACTCATCCTTGTCCAATTTTTCAACTAGTAAGAAATTAAGACGGGCAAACAATACATTATTTTGGGTAGCTTTTCAAAGATGCTTTGGCAATTAATAAAAGTATGTTTGATATGAGGTCACGACAAAACCCAACCCTTAATGGAGAAGCTTTTTCAGCAATTATCTCCTTAAAAACTGCAATATGATTAGGTTCATTGGTGCTGCCAAAAGCTGATGAAGCGTTTCATATTTTTTCCATCCAAGAACAATCTTTTTCTTTTGATGAATTAACTTTCAGATCCATGCATAAAGGAAATTCAGCATACACTACAAAATGGTCAGAATCTTAATAGGAACAAGGATAATGACAAAAAAAAAATTCACCGTGCAAAAATAAATGATGAAAATCTCAAAAATGCTACAAATTTATAAACACATACATTCCAACAAAAGGTCATGCAGAGATCCCATGAAAGAAGATATATGAACACTCACCTCTATTTTTTTGTAACAAAGTGATATAGGGACTTTGTGTTGGGGGAAGCCTACTGGGTTCATTCCGTAAGCTATCCATTTGTTCTGAGTTTCCGTTCATCGAGGTGAAATCTACAGGTTGAGTTGGCTGATCTCCACCAGGGGGCCCTTCTACATTGTTAAGTGGAGTATAAACAAAACTACTTGTTGAGGGTGGTGCATATTCTTCAGATCTCTTGGGCTTCCAGGCATAGCTTTCTCCAGGATGGGGGTCATTCTGAGGGTATTATTAACAAACCAACACACAGTTAACAAAGCAGTTTCATGACCATTTTAACTTGATTACAAACAGAACTGAACATTTGACTCCTAATGTTGAATATTGTCATCAGGCTTTACAAATAAACAAACGTTTAATTTTTTTTTTTTTGTGAGAGAAAATTGAATGAATTGTCCAGTTCATGTTATTTTGATATTTTTTTTAATGGGATTCTAACGTCGTACTAAAGGTTATGGTGCACATATCATCACATGTCAACTCTATGGGTGAAGTAAATCACCCTCCACAGCACTGGCAACAAACATTTGTGTGTTTGTTTCATTGGGGTTTAACGTTGTACTCAAGGGTATTTCACTTATATGATGACACGGCAGCCAAATGGGTAAAGGAAAACATCCTCAACAAACAAAGACAAGATGGGACAAATACAGAACAACATTAGGACGCAATACAGACACCACAAACAGATCAGCTTCTCATTTAGCTCAAAGAACACCAGGGCAACAGGAAGCTTCCTCCCATCCCTCGGCAGTGTTTACTTGATTGAGGATTTACATTGTACTTACAGCTATTTTAAGGCATGACAGACTCCACAAGACAAGATTTGAAACAAAGACACTATGACCAGATGAGCTATGTGTTGGCCTATGCACTGACACCAGTAATAATGGTTCCTCAAAACATTTTCCCTTGCATGTTGGACTTTATTTACAATGATTGTAAGCTTTGATGCTAGTGGAGCTATGCTTTGTGTCCCCCAAAAAACACAGGGTCTTCAGCAACGTAGCAATAGGGACATGTGAGACCACCCCACAAGGTGACATCCATATGCACTAGTTTTAATTTATGGGTAGAAACTGACAAGACAGGCTTCAGTTAATGTTTTTGGATCAAACTACCAGGCACTACCAGGAAATGAAACAATTTGGGATTTTATAATTGTTAGATGATAATACCAATCCATAAACTCTACGTGCAAAGTTACCTAACTGCATTCTTGAGGATTAATACCAACAAATTACACATTTTAAAGAAAAAACATAAGATTCGGTAAATCAGAGCTCTAGAAGCCACCTTCAATAATTTACAGGGTTTTGTCAATATTATGTTTTATTTGATACATGTTGTCTTACCTGAGGCACTTTTGGTTTAGGTTTTTCTGTCTTAACCGATGTATCTAATTTGACTGGTCTAAATTCTTTTTTAAATGTGTTAGTAGTGCTGCCACCTGGTGTCCAAATTGGAGCAATATCTTTTAACGATGAGTCCTGTACAAAGTTATCTTCTCTTGAGGAGATTATATTTTGAGGTTGAGAACCCGGAGTCCAGACACCTAAAAATATAAACAGAACACCTGATGTTTAAACCCAATTCTCATTAAAATTTAAAACGATTCAAATAAATATTTTAGACCCTTTATCAAACCTACATGTTCACAGTCTCTGCTGCCTGATCAGTTAATGTCAGCTGCCTATTTTATAGATCCATTTGTCTCTAAAGAAAAGTTAAATTAATAGCTATGAGATTCTCGGCAAACAATTAATTGGATAGACCTAGAAATAATCTGATAACTGCATAAGCCAGATGGAAAATAATTTGTCTGTTATTGTTCACAATAAAAAGTACACTTTGAAATTTAGGATAACATTCAGTTTGTTCATACATTATGCTGCTTATATGGTACCTGCATTACTAAACACATATATATCTTCTTAGAATCACTAGTCTGTTATTGATTTGTTTGACTGGATTTTAATTCATACTTCTCCCATTTTAAATACATGTAGGGTCAGCCCAATGTGTGAAGAAAACCACACATGACTCAACAGGCAAGGGCCACAAAAACAAAAGAAGTCAGTTTCCTGTTGCACTCTAACTCCTTGAGCACCAGTGCAACTGGAAGCTACTTCACAAATGTACACAGTTTGTTACTGATTCCCAGTTATTAGAGTTGTGTTTAATTCTTTACCTGGTGTAGCACTAGAGGAGCCTGGTACTGTCGGTCTACCGGACTCAAAATTATGTTCATCTAAAACAGAAATAAAAGTATGATTTAATAATACAAATTCAGTTAATATATTAATATCATGTTATTGCTAACAATACCCACAAAGCAATGTGTCCGGCCAATGGGTGAAGGAAACCACTCCTCGAAAAACACTACAAGTAGCAACAAACAGGCACACATGCATTTAAAACAGGACAAAAACAAGACAATCATCAGTCACAATAGGACCTCACAAACAAATTGGCTTCATGTTGCTCTTTAGCTCAGAGAGCACCATGAAGCACTACCAAGTACCAACCCTCCATACTATAGAGATAGACCAAACATTTTATAGTATATATGTCTTTCTAACACCTTCACCTTTAAGAACAAAACGATCAACAAAAACTGATAAAATAAGTTTATCCTTACATGTGGCAGGAATACTATTATTCACAGGGAAACCATTTGTTTCTGGTCTAGGAAATTCATTATCTGCAAACAAACAAAAACAGTTTTATGTTTCTAAAACAGTGATTTGAGTATTACACGGTTCTGTTCTTTGATTTGACATGTTTTACATTAGAAATAAGGCAGAATGCAACCAATAAAACCCTCTTGGTTACTGCTTTCAAATAACAAGACACAATCTATTCAAAAGACTTGAAACGTACTGATATAAAACGATGTGTGCAAATTTGCAGTGCAAGGCCCTACAACCTATTAGCTGCCATAGTCACTCAGACAAAACAAAGGAATCTTCAACCAACCAACAGTTATGGCTGAAATCAAAACCTTAGACATGTTACATGTAATCTTGATAAGGCATAATACCTGAAAATTAAATTTCTTAATATTAAAGCCCCTGTTACATCATTCCTTTGAAGGGAGCAGCCAATATCATGAAATATGTAGGCTATGTATGAAGCTGAACTATTTCATTTGTCGACAGACATCACCTTAACACAACTGCACTATATTTTTGCAAGAATGATTAGTTTTAAACAGATTTATGGCTAAACATTGTAAAAATATAAACTACCCTAAAAGCAATAGAATAATAATTAGTTCACATGCTGTTTGAATGCTAAATTCTGCATACAAGTGTAACAATGTACAAACACACACATGGAAACAATTCACTTTTGTGCTATTTTTTTACAATTAATAGCACTCTGTGAGTCATAACTTATAAACTGGCTATTACACACCAATCCATGCTTTTAGTTTCAATTGTTTGTTTAATTAAGAAGGTCATATCATTCAAATGAAGGCATGCCAGTCTAATTGGTGGAGGAAACCGAGCTCCAGCTCACTGGCAACCAACAATGAAGAGAAACGAAAAAAAAAATAAAATCGACAAACAATGAATGACAAATATTAACTACGGTTAATTCTATTTATCAGGATGAGACATAATGACTTCTGTCAAGAAACATTAGCAAAATGCAAAACCTTTTGTTTTCGTAACTCAATTTTTAAAAAAGGAGTCATAGACCGATCTGGTATTGCGGCTAGATACATGTATATAAGCAAACAGATGCAGTACTAACTATATTAACACAATACCATTGAAACAATTGCATAATCAATGTCTTTTGTTTACAAAAGTAATGGTGTAGCTTCTATAAGAAAAGAGGCCTGTGGTGGGTTGACCCCACTCATTATACACGTACATGTTATATGGTTACATATGTTTGAATGACTCACACAACAAAAAACATACTTCATAATTCTTTGTCTCTCATAGAATCAGTAAATACAACAAAAGTTAAGCATTCCAAAAAACTCATTCCATTATAACATTTCTATGATATTTTGTATGAATTATAGCAGTTTCATGTCTTTGGTCGAATATATGTTTAGTATAACTTAGCATTCAATTATCTATATAATTATTTAAAACATATTTTAAAAGGACCTGTTTTATACTAATGCAATAACAATCTGACAAATAAAATTGACACCAAAAAAATTATAAAATTTATTAAAATATTTCAACAACATGCTTTTTGTTGAGATTTAGTCAAAATCACACCATGCTTTAATAGGTAAGTAGATATGTTTCCGTTCAATCCTAATTGCAAACAGCATTCTTCATGATTCCGTTACAAGATCACACACCATGGCAGACATGCAGGCTTTGGGTTAGCCTACCTGTGGGCACTGGTTTTGTTTCTGCTGTTGTAGCCTTTTTCTTCTGTATGTAGATGGGAACATTATCTTTCTGTATAATAATAGGTACATCAAAGACCTGAGGTTCGTCCAGCAAACCTCCAGGAGCACTTAAATTTGTAGGTTTTACAGGTTCTGGGGATTTGGGTGTCCAGCTAGGCAGTTTGTTACGAGATTGGCTATCATTAGATACTGGCCATGGTTGAGGAGACCTGTTCAGTGGCTGTTGTTGTTGTTGGTGCTGCTGCTGCTGTCCCCATGGTGGTTGAGAAGGGGGACTTTTAGGTGTCCACTGTGGAGGCTCAGCTTGTCCTGTTCCTTCTGGTCTGGGGGGAATCCATAATGGCACCTCAGGTGGTTTGGACGACTCTGTAGGACGAGGAGGGATCCATGATGGAGCAGTGACCCCTGTGACCCCTGCTGAATTAGGGTGAGGCCAACTCGGACCATTTGTGTTTGACATACCACCAGTAGTCCTTGGTATCCAGGCTGGAGCAGTTGAAGGCTCTTTAAAATTTCCATTAGGTCTTTGCCCAGAGAAAGAACCTGTCCACAATGGAGCAGGGGCTGCTTTCCTTTCCCCTAACCGAAGTCTATAGTCTACACTACTTCTGAACGCGTCCTCTGAATCAGACTGCCACATATTTCTTCCTCCTCTCATTGGCCTTGGACCTGCCCCTTCGTCTTCACTTAAACTCCAAACGGGCATAGGACGAGCAGTCGAGCGTGCATTCATACCTGGTCTTGAAGGCTGAAGGGGTTTAGATACAGGTCTAAGATCCTGTGTTGCTGTGGGAGGGGAGTTCGCTTTCGATGCATGAAAGTCTGCATTTATGTTGGTCGTTAATTCTAGAAATTAAAGATCGGTATTTGAAAAGTGGGAAAGAATCAAATATCATTGTTTTAACATATTATGCAAAACAGAAATAATTGCTTGTGAAGGAATAAAAATTGAAGAAAAATAAAGAAAAATGGCAATAAGAAACAATTAAGCTGTTAGTATTGGCAAAGTAAGCAAAGTAAGATGTTAAAAAAACAAAAAACAAGTAAATAATAGAAATTCAACAATAACAGTATGGGAACTGAATTAAAGAATAATCAAAAAAATAAAAATAAAAATAAAGGGTTACAATAACATGTTAATAGTACAGGAAGTTAAGTTAACAAAGGTTAGGAATAAATACATTTGAGCTAAAGAAGTAGTTTGATATTTATGCACTGCTACTACATTGTAACTTGACAGACATGCCAACACCGAATGGCGAGTCTACCTTGTATTTCATCACCAAGTTGAACCAGCTTTTCCTGTTGCTTTAGGAACAAGTTCATACCCTTGGATTTAGTGGGCACAGTGTTATAGCCATGGTCAAAACTTGAACTTTGCGTTGCCCGGCCCGTACCCCGTGGCCGGCCCAGAGTAGACGAGTTAAACATAGAGGTAGATGAAGATGGGTCGTCCACAAGAACGTGGTCTTTTCGAAAACCAAAATCTGACAAAACCGAAGCATTATTTATCAGCGAAATAATTTGTTCTAGTTACCTATTTCACAATTAAGTACGTCATATCATTAAAGCTTTAAAAAAACATGAATCTCTGATATTAATGTAACATATTTTCATTAATTTTGAGTTTGCAGAAAATAAGATCATATACAGAAGGAAAACGATTTAATTTATTTTTATGAATATTCCTTGAGCAAATACTTATTTACTCCTTACTGAACTTTCTAGCTTCAAGATAGAAAAAACTTTTTTTTTATGGACATTGAAACAGTCAATATCAGTTTAACAACTTGAAGTAGGTCGAGAAGCATAAAACAGGATTATGAAATATAGAAAATAGGGACTGAACATATGGATGTTATTTAGTGTTAGTTTTGTTGATATACATGTAACACAATGGATTTGTTATTAATGGTTAAAAAATGAAAGTCAGAAACAAACAGGTAACATACATGTACAAACATCAAGAGATGGGCAAATGACAATGTGTCTTAGCCAAACATTAAAATTATGAAAAAACATAAACTGGATAACAATCTTGTTTGTAAACTATTTGGAAACAGATGTGTATACATATAATGGATTCTTAGAACACCTTTACAAATATATAAATATATATTTTGAATAAATGAAGAAAGAAGAATTTGCTTGCCTCCACCGGGATTCGAACCCGGGACCTTTGGGTTACAGGCCCAACACGCTACCGACTGAGGTCACTGGTCAGTACCCCTTTTTGCAATAACCGATTTGTGACACGTTTTAATGCAACAACCTACTGATAATCTGTAATGCGATCTCTTCGTTTCAGTTATAGACCTTTTTTCCTATACAGGAGCTTTCGAGTTCAGTTCTTAAAGTAACAGTATAACTCAAAGAGAGATTTTCAAAGTAGTCAACTTCTAAAAGACATCCAAATCATAGGCTATCAATGATTTGGTTACTAGTTGGATCTACTATAAGCGACTTATTTGCCATAAAAAAAGCGGGCTTTGACGTTAAGACATGCGCCTGGATATACAATATGGCTCCTTCATGGATGTGGGGATTCAGACTGTTATCAGCAGATGGCGTTCAGGTTCTTGATCTCATGCTACTCACTCCAGCACTGATAAGAAGGTTTAAAAGTGCCATTACAGACAGTAAGTGTAAAGCACTCGATCTACCAAGTGCTATTTGTAGTTTAAACTTTCAGCTATAGTTCCGTTAGTCCCTGGTATTTGATACATTGATTTTATCTCGAAGCCAGGGATCACTATTTTACAACTGCGTAGAAGTTGCTGGCGGGATGAAGGGTAGCAACATCAGTGGACCATTAAGCTCGCAGCGGTTTGGCTTCAGTAAATAAAACAACAGCGAAAGTAACGACACAAACATATATGTCCACTTATCCAACTAACAATTCCAGTTATTGGAAATCAATTTTAGTGACTGATTGAAAGTATATTGCTTGGGAGCTAGTAGCTTTAAATCAAGGTTAATCGGGACAAGCAGCAGCTAAGTATATTTTTGATAAACTTTATGCAAGTTTGAAAGAAATGTATATAGATGTTTAGATAAAATGAAGTAATGAATAGACGTCCAAAGATATCTAAGCTGCGGTATTGACAATGACGCGAGAGCTCCTTGTTGACATTGCAGAATTCTTCAAAGAGTTATTTTTTGTTTTGGTTTGATTTATATATCGATATATATTATGATCGAGTATATCGATTAGTAGATTTTGATGAACATAGATTCTTATCCACTTAGACAAACCATGACAGCGTGTTTTGTATTATAGTTATGCCATCGTCAAAATGCTTTCAGACCTATATATGTGTGTATTTTATAACCATCTACAGCTTCGTGAATCTTGTATATCGTGAGATAAAATTGGTGAGATGATTAGTTCGCGCGGTCAGGCTAGCCCACGTCATCTGCCGGCCATTCCTTTCAAGTTGCGCTGACGCAGAAGCATCTATTTGGTGGTAAACACCCGGTTGGGTTGACAACGGTTGTTAACAAGGTGACAACCTTTGACGCTTATGCCACATGATGGGGATGAGATTTTCCGAGCGACCATTAGCCAGGTGTGTACATAGCGAGGTCACCGTAATGTAATTATACACACAGAGAGCCCCTCATACCACGGAATTACATTATTTTTTGTTATCTCCTCTTTGAAAACACTGTAGAGTCCAGTTTAGGTCAAGTTAACTTAAGTTCAATAGTTTTATGAGTTTATAACCATTCTTTAATAAAAAGGTTGAGACGGCTTCTTTGTTCAATGGGAAAATAACATTGTTTTTAATTTACTTTAGTTATACGTTGATGTAGATTAGAGACTCTCAGCCAAACCTACTGAAATTGCCATGAAACGGTCCGATTGTGACTAGGATTTTAGCCACACAGTAATAAAATAGACACATTATGAACGATGATGACAGTTTGTTTTTTACAAACATACATGCACAAATAAATGAATCACTGAATGTAGTCTGTAGTGCCCATAAAGCAGTCAATATCGGAAGAATGAAATGTCTGAAAGGCTACAGTTTTTGTAACAAAATATCACAAATAGAGTAACGCGATCTTAGAAACATTTGAGACGTATATACACATGATCGATTCAGTACCGTTTTATCTATGTTCACAGTGTTCTTAATTGTGTTAAAAAAAGTCATCACTTTCACTAAATGAACATTATTTTATCACGTATTTATCCACTCTACATCATGATTTCCTTTTATTTATGTTTGATATCAACGAGTACAACTACAAACGACAATATAATAAGAAACAAAAACATAAATTATTGAAACTAAATGAAACATCTGCTTCAAAGGGGAGATATGTAATATTTTCTTCGATGATACATGTTCCAAATTAATTTACTATTTAAATAAAATAAATATATTCTTCTTTCTTCATTTATTAAAAATATATAGATAGGATATAGTGATATGGAACAATGATTCCCATCTGTACACAATGTTTGTCTTTATTTTCAAACATAACCGTTCTTTGAGGGTTCTTAAGAAAGCGCGATGGTGTTTATATACAAACTGCATTACGACAAAAACGGTTCGTTAATATGGAAAAAAGGGGAGATATACTAGCTACAGTTGATGTTAAAAGGTTCCTTACATAACCATAAGGGGTTCTATTAGAGCCTTCAGCTGAAAACCCTTTGATTGTTCTATTCCTAAGAGAAAAACTAAAAGGGAATTTAGAGTAGTGGACACGGTGCTGGTCACGTGTCGGCATATTGGACGTTTTCCAAGAGGCCTATAACAGACATTCCATGTTAAAAGCTCGTTTCGCATAAGTTGAAGTTTTTTCTGTGTTTGGTATGCTCTTTAAATATTTTTTTTATATAACAGGTATGACAAGTTCCGTTCATGAACAGTGTGCTAGGTAGGACATGCATCGGACATTTTATAGGCCTTCTCTTTATATGTTAGTGTTAGAAGGTACACATGAAAGCATGAATATATTCAGAAATATAAGCATTAGTTCCGAGTCTTTAATAAACAATGGTTGCTTCGATGTGTCTATGTCACTATATATCTTCAAAGAAACACGCTCCAGACAAAGTTTTCTGACATAAGAGATGTAGATAATGCAACACTTTTGACAAACAGTGCGAGGCAGCTGTCTTGGAAACTGGGAATAATAGTCAACAACACGATGCTAGCGTGATATAAGATACAGTACAATTATGTAATGAGACATGGGGGATTACATAATTATTTCACTTGGAGCTTCAAGTTCTATTCTCCACTGTCATACAAAACCCATTATTATCAATATGTTTAAACAAATATTAAACGAGTCGTTGGAACTCAAAACGGTCTTGCTTTATGTCAGAAATATATATAATAATTTCAACTCCGATCAGTTTCGTTTTATTCTTAAGTTTATTGTAACTCGGCAACACACCAAACTCTTTAGTCCTATTTCATTTTGCCATAATCAGGAGTAAATTGATGGATTTGAAACGGTGGATAAACAGTTCTCGATCTGAGCACTATTCACTCAAAGTGAATTGGTGACGGTTTTCTTGCTTTATATGGAGCGAGCTAGTTTCTCAATAAGCTCACCATAAATAAACAGTATATAGCAAATAATGGACATCGGAGGATAAGTACATTATGTGAGATATAGGAAATAATAGGGTACAGCATCTTACACATGTATAGAGGAAACGAAATGTCAATGAATAGGAAATCTTTATTTTGTGAAGAAAATGTTAAACTCGCCTTAAGAAATGGGACATGTTTGAGTTCATTTCATATTTGATATATGGGAGGATCAAAGTTGAATGTATAGCTGTAATGGTTTTAGAAAGATGCTTCGGGCGGAATGATATTTTCAGATCAGAGCTTTGACGAGGAGATGAAGCTTGTGCCGTGGAATGATTGTCAATGTGCTAGTCTCAAGTGATTTAACCATACTGTTCAATAGTTACACAGATTCCTGTTTGTGTTCCGGTACATCACAATTAACGCACATGATTTTACTGTTTATATGGTTTAATTACAATTGTAGATTTTGTACTCTGTATTCTGTTTAATTGGGTTTGTGTGTTTGTTTACTTGTATTCTTGATTAGTGACTGTTACCAGAGAAAACATACATATACCTAGTGAATGATTGATGGATTTATTTAATACGCCGTGCTTAAGTGTATTTCACTTATATGGCGGCGGTGTACTCCAATAATTGGTGACACTAGTATAACTATTAATTGTAAGGTGTATTGATAGTGCTGGAAAGATAATCTTCTTCCAGTGCTAAAAAAATACAGCATTGCTACTCCTCCAACACAATGCCCTTATAGCCAGAAGGATAAAACTAATGAAAGACATTCGCTTATGGAGATTTCACAAAAATAAAAATTTAACAAAATATTATAATAATAATAGATTGTATTCGAAATTTTGTTTAAAAATTTTGCCCGACATTTAAAGTACATTTAAGTAAAACATACCTTATAATTGACCTCACATGCATTCAATTTTCACGTTTGTTTGAATGGAAAGATTTGGCAGGGTTTATATAGCTTATAGTCTATACGGCTTATATGTAAGTAATCCTTAAACTGTCGTGCTTAGCGATTTACATATGTTTGATATTAATAGACAGCACCTATCATGGATTCATCCGAACAAATAGTTTTATTATACAGTTTGAACTAACATTTTAGATGAATATAGTGTTCATTTTTTTTAACAAAATTCACAAAAATCACGGACCAGTTTTTTTTATGAATCGACTTACAAGGATCGCTAGATTTGGTGTTCATGTAGACGTCAAAGGTGTTTTATATTTCATACCAACAGGTAGTGGGTGTTTGGAAGTAGTATTACTGGCGATCAACTTTTGTTCAGATCAAGTAAACAATAACTTTCAAACAGACTTTTAAAATGAAATGGAAGATTGGTCAAATATACTTTATGAATGTCTATAGGGAGAAGTAAACCCGAAACAAAAACAATACACGGACTAACTCACCTTTTCTAGTCTGCCATTAATATCCAAGTGAACTGTCCTTGACGCCTCTATAGACGACCCGTTACCCATTCTGCTATAATCTCACTTTCACAACCGTCGACAAATCTTGTTTTGGAGCTGTTTTTTTCAGCTGAAGTAGGTTGATCGGAAGCCTAAGTCAACAGAAAAATGTCCAGATCTCTAAGGCAATCTCCACACAGTTTCAACTTATGAATAACATGATCTCTATGTAGATGAATACTGTAAACGTATACGCTAATACAGTCCGGTAAGGCAGATGGACCGCAGATGTACAGAGGATTATATAGTAGTTATACTTTATCTACCCCTATTGAGTGCTCAGATCCGATCGCAGTTATCAGACGTTAACCAAAAGCCTGCCCAAAGGGGAAGTGTGGTAAACACTATTCTCTAGAGTTCCCGTCAACTGTGTTCTGATTGAAAAAGTGCATTTACTGTGAACAGCTTTGAGTTTCTGAGAGACGTGTTAATATATAGATCACCTGCGTGTTATTAGCCCAACTCACCTGTCGATATTCTCTTAATGATGAACGCTATCTTCAGGTATAACGAGTTGTTACTGCTATAGTTCTCTGTTCGCATTGCTCCAGCACTACTTAATGGTTAAAACTCACTGCAGTAACCAACATGAGCCGGGAAATCGGATACACTGCTTGGAACCTTCAATCAATCTGCTGAGTTCTGATACTCACACACCTTTAGTCAACCTCTGCTCTTTTCCATACAATTTTGTCCCATCTTTTGTCCACCAATAAGGCTGTGCATGCGCGCTAGCTAGTTGGTATTTGTGTGATTGTTGCCATAGTAGCGAAATTGTCGATGGTATCCTTGACGATGATATTACGGTAGATTGTCACTATGTAGTTATGATACACAATGCGGTTGCTGAGTCTAAGTGATGTAGGCATGCGGTAGCTTAAAGCCAAATATTCCATAAATGGTAAGAGAGCAAATGTTCGGCGATTTTTCATCAAGGTAATTAACGCAATTAATTATAAAGTCAGATACATTACAACCTTATGTCAAAAATATTATATCATTTAATCAATTAACTATCAACAACAAAAGTGTCATTTACGTATAGTTTTATTGAATATTTCCTATTAATTGAATTTGAACAGCTATAATTAAAGGTATACAATTACAACCTGAATATATACGTAATTGTTATATCAACCTGTCAATAGTTGGCCAATATAGACTTGTCTTTATGGCTTTTAGGTCTAATTGGTGTACATCCTAATCTTGATAATTGTACTACCTGTGTAATTTTAAGTGGCATATTATCCAAGGGAGGACTAAGTCTAATCCCTAGATTTTTCGTTTCATAATTGTTTTGTGCTAGTTTCCCAAAAATCATCTTGAAGATAAAGTGATAAAAAAAGAGAAATAAATGGCATCAATATACTTGCATTTATTTGTTACTATCATTGTCCCGTAAAACGCTCTATATTGGGAATAAAATTCGGAAAAGCACAACGTATATGGTGCGGCATCCCCGTGGTGCATATTTTAACATGGTCTTCAGGAAAAAGAAATTTATGGAAATTATCAATGTTGTATTTTTATATGGCAAAAACAAGAAAACCGACTTAAAAAGCAAAAAAACAACAAATCTAAATATTGTCGTTTTTCAGAAAAACTTTCTGTTGTGTTTTGTGTATGTTAGACAATTATATATCGTCACAATAAACGCTAATATAAATGTCAAAATTAAGGTTCGTCGAATAAACCACGATTTTACAATTAAAACATGCTTATTAACGAGGTAAAGAAAACAATTATATCGGAGGACTTCAAAAAAGACTACAGGAAACTTAAAATTATCTGCTCCAGATTTGTCTGTTATGTGACCGCTCAAACATGTTCACCCATCTCTGCCCAAACCTGTTGGACAAACCATTGTGCATGAAAGCGGCAGGTAAAAATACAGTTTAACCTCAATATTTTCAGTCTTTGACCGTCGTTCTATATATATCTTCATACTTTTCTACAGGATTCCTCTATGTTAAATTTGTTTTGATGAACAGCTATTGGAGACAGAACATGAATATCTGGCATGGACAGGGTCGATTTGTAGACAGATATTTGTTACGAAATCTTCGTGAATAAACTTAATAAAGGGTTACTCGGTTTATATTTATATTACAGCTTATCAAAAATAATGTAATAGTTTTTTCACACATGTTTAAAGACTATAACCTATCTGAAAAAGGTAGGCCGAGAATCCTATAGACACAATTCCGAAAGTCAATTACATTGTCTGTTCTAAAAGCGGATATAATGTGGAGCTCTTTAAAAGCTGTCACAAGCACGATCTTTTATAAACATGAAAAATGTGTATTATGTACGTAGTTTGTCTGGTAAGACACTTCAATAAATGTATGCCTATTCCAGAATGCATGCTGGCAAAAGACTGACACTCACGGGGGCGGGGTGGGACAAATATGGGTTCCAGCAATTAAATGATGAGAAACATAAGGGATTGAATCTCATATTCAAGGGCAAGATTAAATAAGATACATATAGTTGACGTGTCTTCCTGTTTCGCAAAGTAGCAAACTAGCTGGATCGACTTCAATACAGTCGCCATTTAAAATTGTCGCCGTTTTTTTTTTTTCATGGTAAAGGTTATAATCGGCTCGGCCATAAACCAGGACCCTGTATTGTCGTGATATTCCGTAGATTTTGTAATTAGTGGTTATTTCATTAGTTCAATGTATCAGATAAACATTTGTTAAAAAAACCGCTGACGCCTTGCTTCCCCGTTATATGTGGATGATGTAGCACAATTGCAGATCGGTGGAATTCCTTTTAAAGTTACAATACAATTTAGTTATTCCTAAATCGAAAATTTGTTCAACTTTTGTTTTACCCACAATTATACAGTTATACATTATTTAAGGAGCTGTTTTTCTGTATGCAATGTCTGATATGGTGAGACATCAGTCCCAGTGGCGTTTTGTCCCTCATACTGAGCAAGCTACACGTGATTTGCAAACAGTTTTCATCTCATTTTCACCACCTACATAGTTGCTAATATATGGAACTCCAAATAGAAAATAATTAAAGACCTTATTGGGGTCAGAATAACAAAGAAAACACATACATAACAAAAACAAAACAAAAAAAAAAACAACACAGGATCCATGAATCACGTGATTAATCCAAGATACATATGATTAATCCAACAGTCACGTGAAAAAAATAAACTTGGATCTAAGAGAATCTTGGACCGTACATAATGAAGCTTTGGATCTGAAAAATATCTGATATAAATGGAAAATTTTGCATCCTAAAGAATCTTTTTCTTTGACAAAATAATAATTTTTTATCATTCTTCATTATTATTTGGGTAATTTGAATAAAAATTGAGCATAGTGGTATAGTTTGAAAGTGTTGATGTTTTTCGCATAAGGTTATATAATTTATGTGTAAAAATGATAGTCATATAATAGGTTATATTGACGGTAATTTATAAATGTTATTTTCTATCAGTATTCACTTCCGGATAGTCCATGGCGTATTAACAGATATTTACCAGTGGGAAGATTGATTAATAATAGATGTTTAATTATAGTCTGGGTTAAACAGCATCTTCCGAAGCATTTGAGTACTATAGCATAGAAACGGTGGATTATTTTCAGCAATTTCTTTATTTTCTTCTTGAAAATGGGAGACAATCTGCCAAGCGTGCCCCATACGTGCCTCTTCCTCGTGGAATTGTGTGTTTGTTTGATTCGGGTTTAACGCAATACTCGAGGATGTAATATTACCCCGGTTTGTCCAACTTTGCTCAACTGCGGAGGAAGGCTTGTTCAAACTACCCCCGTGATTGACGGAACCATATATTAAGTGGCTATCTCATACACCTGATGGTCAACAGGGGGTGTTTGAACTCGTGTACGTAACATCGAAGTCGGATTCTTCCTCGTGGACAATGGTATCGTGCAACTTTATGCTGTCATAAAAATGGACACCATGCATAGGGATACTGTTTTGATGTATGCCTTACGTACACTCGGTGACTTTAAACCCGTCAATTGTCATTAAATCTGCATGGTGTCATATATACCGTAAAGAAGCCTCGGTTATAACAGAAAATCTACATACATCGAACTGATACCTGATAAGTTGAGATAATAACAAACAAAGAGATAACGATAAATTATTGTATGTTATATCATTCTGAAAGATGATAATGTCATCCCAGCATATGACCTTTTACTCGTAATGTATAATGATCATATTATACGGGCCGAATGGACATACTCTACGTCTGTCTATCCTATAACGCCTTGTGGTGTGGATTTTCAGAAACATGATATCGTTACCTGTTGTTTTGCGAGTCTAATATTACCAACGTTAACTATGTATAGTCCAATATCAGTACCAAGATTTGACTGCAGCACTACAAGAGAAAACGAATCTAAATGATCTACTGTTTAAGCCGAAACTTCCCTCTGTATCAGACAACATGTAACTCTCGTTATGCTTAGTGGACGTATATATCCATTGGATGATTTCCTTTTTTTTAATTAGGCCTGTCCGTTTGTGGCTGGTACTTATGTCGAACATCTTGTTTGTTACATATGTGATGGTGGGGGTAGTTTATTTATATGGCCGCTCCATTCGAGTGAATGATGTGCGCCATAACAATATTAAAGGATAAAGTTAAACTAGAACATATAAAATTTACCTCACACGAGAGATAGAAGCACAAGAATCATAATGAATCAGTTATAGTTATAAGGGATTGAAACGTCGCATTTGGGATAAGAACTTTACAGTTCTTTAATGTTACATATGTGTTATACCATGCCAATGGTGCTTGTGGGTTACAACTCAAGAAGTTTGTCTGTTTGTTGAATAAATATACATTACTGTCCAAATTTGATTCATTTGTTTTTGAAATCACCTTTATCAAATATTATCCGTGGTGCATAATAAATTTACAAAACCGTTTACTTCATTTCACGGATGATATCCATTATTATTGAAAATTAGTATTTGTTGTTAATCTTTTTTTTTTGCCAACGCAAATGTATTTCGAAGAAGAGCAGACAAGCGTCTGCAATGTCGCATATATTCTCTTCCGAAAAGTTCGAATTTCTATAGAGGCCTAATTTCTGGTGTTCCCCAAAACTGATCTGGGTCGCCATTTTAGTGATCAAGTACCATCTAGCTTTTCAACACAGACTGGGAACTTTAGGACAAATCTGACCCACCACTATATTACCAGGCAGTCACGAGACAGCGCTTTACTTAAAGCCACAATAACGACAAATCCACCTGCTTTAAAATTTGAAAATGTGTAATATTGATCAACCTTTAATGGAACCAATTTTGTTTTAAGAACAATTAAATTTGTTAGTATCTTTGGAAAACGAATTGAATTGATGTACAGCTGTATTAAATCATAACCTAGTCCCGGTGTATTTATAGAGCTGTAATTTGTCTGGCTACAACCGCATAATTTGACGGTCGTTTTAGTGAATATCACTACATTCAAAATGGTCCTGGTTTATGACCAAGCGCTGGGTTGCGTGTTAATAGTGAGCCTACATAACATTACTATGAAATTGTAATATCTGCACGTCACTCAAGCCTTATACCAGAGTAAAGAGCGTTTTCTCCACTCATTGAAGGGGAGTACCAATTAATGACTAACCTGTCCTTCAAGCCTTCAAACTAGGAGCGTAGGTGTGACAGTTCTACTCGGCGCGTCTTTTGTCTTTTGGTTTCCACGAGTATATATGCTAACAAGACACAAGTGTTAAAATCGTTTATGATTCAAATGCATATGATATATATTTGTCAAGTTTTGATGCCTGAACACAATTTTATTTGAACATTAAAAAATCTATTTCGCTTGTTCCCATGAAACCTGTCCTGGACACAGTCGTGCATGTTGTATGCTTTATTTGGAGTTATTATAAGTACCTCAGATCTATAGTTGTCTAGTAAAGGTCAAGAACGCACATCTTGCTATTGCAATGTTCTATTGCAGTGTGTTCAAAATGTATTCAACCCTTTGAACGAATTTGCGACACTTATATGTGTGGCAATCTATTGTCCAATAAGCACCACACCTGCTTGAATTCAGCCACCTGTGGTCATAAATATGTTTGTTGTCCTGATGCCAATTAGTAAATTAAAACTAATTACATCAGGAAATTAATCCGCACGATGCATAATTAATTGTCTAAGTGACTGACAAGCCTGGTATCAAACTGATATAGGACCATATATAAGTTGCGACATCCAATAGTATTAAAGGTTTTCCTCAAGGCTCATATAAACGAACCATGAAATGTGTTTTAACCGCCTTTGAATGTCTTCTGCATTTGGAGCGTCGGATGACCCACAACTCCGATATTATCAACAATTCACTAGCTATTCCCATTATCATGTTATAGCCGTATCTGTATTAGCCATATTAGGCTACATTCGACATAACGCTTGGTCATGTGAAGTCAGTTTAAAATTGGACATTGAACATTCATCGGATTCTGAACATATGCGTTAGACATTAACAAGACAGTCGAGATTTATAAAATTCACTCATCATACATTCACAAGACATCCGAGATTTATCAAATGCAGGCACTCACCACACATTCACACAACAAATAATGTGAATGCGCTTGTAGTCACCAATATCGAAACTGACACTGATTTAATCTCTTAGACATTTGATACCCATTCAAAATTCATAATGAAGCTTAAAAGATGTGCTATAAGCTAATAGACAATGAGAAAAGTTTCACAATGCAGAATCTCCAGGCTATTCACACAAACTTATCACAAAGTAATGAAAGTATATTAGAGAATCAAACAAGTGCTACAACACATTTTTGTCAAGATCTCGCAAGCAGTGTCAGGAAACACTATTGCTGAGCTCCTCTCTCCCTCCCCTAGCCCCCTTTAATCCACAACTGGGTACCATCTCTATACTCACCAAAATTTTCACCAAAACAGCTACCAATATATCGTCCACCTGTCATAGAGATGAGAATCCGACTT
This sequence comes from Mopalia muscosa, assembly GCA_031763545.1. Taxonomy (NCBI): domain Eukaryota; kingdom Metazoa; phylum Mollusca; class Polyplacophora; order Chitonida; family Mopaliidae; genus Mopalia; species Mopalia muscosa. The sequence continues at coordinate 21,217 of JARFOD010072312.1, forward strand.
AAAATACGTCTTCACAGAACCATGGACCCAGCACGCAAAAGCCTTAATATCTAGTCTGACTCCACAGCAAAATATCTAATCCTCAAGTCATGTATATATATATTCTGAATCGTCTTTTTCTACAGAACAATAATAAGTAAATTATTTTTTTCTCAAACTTACCCCAAAAAATATTTTGAATAAAAAGTACATTTTTGCTACCTCTTTTTAAAATTGCTACCTTCTTTTGCACTATTTACGTCAACTGTTCAATTTTACATCAACGTATAATACATTATGCGAACCCAAAAACGTCATTCAGTTTTTTCCTGCTTGTCTTAGTTTTCTTGCAATATTCTTGCAATATTGGGTTAATGGCCAAAAATCCCCAAAATAAGTCAAAATAGTGAAATTTCAACTTTTTATAACTTTATCTAAGAAACGAAAAAATATATTAAATATCTGAATGACCTTTTTAGTTTTATATGTTAAGATGAAGTGTGCAAAAAAATCAGTTCCGTGGGATTAAAAACAGCTGAAGAGTACGCATTTTTCCAAGTACGGTACACTGATAAATGAAAGCAGAGAAAACGGGTAAAATGTATTTCTGATCTATTTTACGACAGTTTTACCCCTTTCATGCTCAATTC